>PVKU01011535.1:0-42541 GCA_004027475.1 Anoura caudifer | reverse complement strand
CGCAGGCGCTGTGACTTGAGGTTCCTCCCCCAGTCACGTCTTGGGGGGGGGGTCCTTTCCATCCCTCTGGCTCAGAGCATGGTCACAGCTATTTAACACATCTAAGCTACTAGCCAAAGGCTATGGATATGTTAAAGGACTATGCCATGGATTAGCAGCTCTGCATGTCCCTGCTCCATGTGTCCCTTCCCCCAACTCATACCTGTGGGGGAAGGGGTGAGGACATCTTATATGTCCCTCTAATATTTCCTGGACACTGTGAGTTCTGGGCCCATTCCACATTCCTATTTTGGAGGCCCCCCTCCTGGCTGCACCCTGCATCAAACTTATAGAATAATCTATGCAATAAGATTGAATAAATTCTAGCTCTTTATCAAATAATTTAAATCCTCAAAATTGCTAAGCTTCAAAAATAGTACCAGTACAACATAAATACTAGCAAAATAAAATAATACATTTTAGAAGTTTTCATATAAAGAATGTGCATTAAAAACATTACTCACTTTTCTCCTCCTAACTGATTTCTTATTGTCCTTCAGTTATACAAAATACATTACAAATATTACTTCCAGAATATTGATTTTACCAAGAAAATCTTCAGGTTTTATGGTTGTTTTATCTAATCTTTTAACTTATAATCAACTGTGGCATCATCTAGTTAATATTACTTCACTCATTTGTCCAGTGAAAAATTACTGAGCCTGGTCTGCAATAATTATTTTGATAACTGTTGGAGGTGTGTTTGTTGAAGTAGAATATATATCCCAAAAGGCAACTTTTCAATATGGGGTGGTGATGTAAGTTTAATACTACAAAGATCCCTATGTCACCTCTTGGTGGCTCTATGTCAGTAATTCCCCAAGGAAAAGAAGATTGAATCCATCAATTCATTTAGGAAATTAAAATCCTTTCAAGCTTTTTAATATGGTAGCTTATCCTTAACCAAAAAATGCATATATGTCTTTTACATCTTTTAAAAATCTTACATTTAGTATTTCTAGAAAACAGGTTGTTCTCATTTATGCTTCTTCACACTTTTTATTTTGTTTTAATATAAGATTATTTGTAAGCTTACTCATTTGTAATCTATTTTAAATTTTCAGATAACAGTTTGTGCTCTATACTTTTAACACTAATTTTATTAATATTATTTTTAAAGTGCCATATGTTGTATCATTCCTAATGTATAGTTTACAATTTTTACTGTTACACATAGTCAGTTCAGGCAGCTATAGTAAAAATACCATAGAGTGGTGCCTTAAACAATAATCATTCATTTCTGCCTTAGACAATAAACATTCATTTCACTAGAAAGTCCAAGATCAAGGCATAAGCAGATCTGGTGTCTTGAGAGGACACTATTCCTAACTGGCGATGTCTGTTTTCTTACTGCGTCCTCACCAAGTGGAGAGCAGAGAAAAGAGGCAAGCTTTCTGGTGGCACTCCAATTCCTGAAGGCTCTACCCTCATGACCTTGGGAACTTATTTACCAAAGGCACAATCTCCGCCTTCCATCATCTTGGGGATTAGAACTTCAGCCTATAAATTCAGGGGAGATACAAACATTCAGTTAATAATAAGTAAAGAAAAGAGTTCATTTAGAATTTCAGAATCTTTAGTTGCTTCGGGATATAGATATGCCAATATTAATAGGTATATAAAACTAATTTTTCTTTAAATTATAGTTAAAAATGGTGGGAAGTCTTTAAAATATCCACCAGAATTAAGCGCATCCAAGATAATGTGTTTAAAATTTTGTCCTGTTTCACAATTTCTACTGAAAGAACTTTTAACCAATTTTAAGGTCATAGATATTCCCCTATAAAATAAGGGAGTTAGTTCTTTATACAATTGTCAAGTGATGTCTTTTTGTCAGCATTAAATTCAAATAAAAAAGCATTAATTTTTTCAATATATGCTTAGGTTCTTTGCATAAATATTGGAAACATATATCATTCAACCTACTCCTACACTGTCCATCTCTCATATTGCCACGAAGATTCTTTTGTTTGTTTTGTTTTGGATTAGATACATGACAAATTTGTGTCTTCATCTCAAAAAGTATGCAGTAAATTTCATCAAAAGCTGAATTTTATGTTTTGTATTGGTCTTGAGTCTGGTCTGAATGTATGTGCAATGTGCATGTACACTCATATGTCTTCTTTGTGTCAGAAATACCCTATGCCAAGAAGTCGGCTCTCAAACTCAGAGTTTACACTTTTAAATATTTTTAGTTCAAATTTCTTTTTAAAGTGAGTAGGTTTACCCATTTCTAGTCCTTTGAAAAATGTGCATTTTATTATTTCCTGCAAAACAGAGATATATTTTCTTAAAAAGAAAAAGGCAATTCAATTTCAGCTCTATTTTTGTCAATGTCTATAAAATATACACTATTAATCATACCTTTTATTTTCTATTTTCTGATATTGTGACACCTATGAGTCTTGACAGCCTTAAAAGGACTGTCTCTTCATGGGTCAGCTATATCTTAGAGAGAGTAAACAACTTCCCTTTGGAGTATGCCTTTGATATACAAACCAACCAATCCAGATCCCTATCTGGGCCACTGTTCACCTGACGTACTCAGCCCAAGGCCAAGTTCTAAACAAATAAGGACAGTTCTATTGCTAATTTGAAACTATTCAAATTAGCAAATTTCTAAACTTGCATGGACTTCTTATTCTGCTCTTTACTCCGGAAACCACAATGAAGTCCCTTGTCCATTGTTTCCCCTCTCTCTTCTGACTGATCATCCTACTCCTCATTTTGGGCCCCCTATGCCAACTGTTTATAGGAAACTGTGAGTAAAAGCTTTCCCTTCATGACATTTCCGTAGCTACATGCTTCACCACGCCTTATTAAAACAAATCCGGAAACCTTTACTATACATATGCAGTCTTTCTTTTGTTTTTGTGCAGATTTTATGTCTTGTGTAAGCATTGTCTGATTTGGCTTCATACAAAAGTTGGAAAGTATTTGTATTATTTGTTTCTTTTTTTTTCTTCTTTTTTTCCCGGTCTCTTCATATATGATTTTTGCTGTTGTCATTGGTGATGGCGGTGGTGGTGTTTGGAGAGAAAGGGGAAACAATTTCTTTTAATTATAAACTATAAATTAAATTTATTTAACATAAATACAGTTATATGTCATTAATTTCTTCTTGGGTCAGTTTTGTTTGTTTGTTTTTTCAAGGTATTTATTCATTAGCGTCTAACTGGCTCTATTTATTAGTGCAACATTGCTCATAATATTTCTTTATTATTTTTCATCACAGCAGCTATTTTTTATTTTATTATTTTATTAAATCCATTCACTACTCCAAACATCCAAGAACCCATAATATTGGAATGTTAAAGTTTCTTTTAGGCACATTTCTTTTTTGCTATCAAACTCTATCAGAACTCTTTCATAATGTCACTTACCATATCTACCTTCATCTTGTTTCACTATTATACTTAATACTAAACTTATAAGGAAATTGTCTGTAAAGAAACATACTTAAGTGATAGCAAGCAATCATTCACATACTTAATTTAGGAAGTGATCTACATAAATGTTGGGATAGGGTTGTAATAGAGACAGGAAATGAAAAGAAGCCAGCAAGTGCTTATTCCATTTGCCACTGCAGGTAACGGGCTCAGTTCCAGAGCACATTGCTGATCATGTAAAACAAGCAACAGCACCCTGAGAAACCATGGCTATTTTGTATATTAATTTCTGCCTATTTTACTTGAGGGCTAGCTACCAGGAGGGGTGTTATAGTCCCATCAATTTTGGACTGCCAGCAAAAAATAAGCAGAATAGACATTGACATTCAGAGAAAAACTCCCCAGTGATGAAATTTAGGTGCTGCCAATAAGATGTCAGGTCAGCAAATACAGAAATAATAAGGGCTGAGAGAATATAGCAAGACATTGGAAGGCTCTATGAGAGCTGAAATTCTTTATTATTTAAAATCCCCTTCTCTCATCCCTCCATGACTTGCCCCTTTGGTGACAAAGGTGAATGAGGTTAACAGGGATAAACCTCCACTTATAAAATAAATCACAGGGATGCAATATACAGCCTGGTGAGGATAACCAATGATATTGCAGGAACTTTGTATAGTGGCCAATGGTCACTAGACTTACTGGGGTGATTGCTTCATAAAGTATGTAAATGTTGAGTCACTATGTTGTATACCTAATATTAACCTAACATTGTATATAAACTATAATTTTTAAGTAAATCAATTAATTAAAATAAAATCCCATTATGAGGTAAAATCGGGTGCCTACATCAGGAGTAGATTAAAGAGCCCTCCATTTATATACCATTCCTCGGAGGAACCAAATGTGATCTTGGATGATCTCCATACCCACACCTACTGGGAGTGTGCTTGCATATATGGAATTTCATTCTTAGATGCCCACACTGTCTGACTTTCTTCTCAAAGCCCCTGTTACAGAAGAAACAATGTGATGGTGGCGTAGGAGTATAGGGCAGTCCTATACATGAATACCTGCCTTCCTAAGTTAAATAGCAACTACAGTGTTGCTTGAAAAGCAAGGTCTTATCTCCCTAGATCAACCAAAAGATATGTAACTCCTCTTTTGTTGGCAGTGGGAAGTGGGGAAGGGAGGGAAACAAGACAGAAACCACATTAATTGCACCTCAGCAGAGGATGAAAAGGGTAAGAAATTAGCAAATTTCAAGATCCTGCTGATTGGCAAAGATTACCATAAACATTCTTGAATATGATAAAAAATGAATAAAGTTGATTGGAGTATGAAAACATAACATGTAAAATCAAAATTTTTGTGTTTAGTGCCTTTTTTCAGTTAGTAAGGCAGCCTTACTTTTTATTAAATGTGAATGGTGCTAATGTCCAAAATACATACCATGAGTATTCCAAAAAATGAAATAAATAAAGGACAGATTATATACACATACATATGATATATACCTATGATCTGTCTATATATAATATATATAAATGTTATGATGTATATAGATAGAATAATGTTCTGATTTTTCAACATGTTTGAATAATATAAAGAGCTCAGGCGGTTATCTAAAGTTTCTAACACAAAGGTAATAATTTAGTGCTCTGTTAAATTTGAAGCTAAAATATTGCTTTCTCTTCTACTAATTAGGCCTTTTGAAGTGTTTTGCTTGGAAGCAAACAGCTTGTTTACCTCCATCATATCCTGCAAACTAAATGTTTCTTGTTGCAATAAAGCTTTAAAGTTACATGGCTTTAGGCGATATTGTTAAACAAGATTTGAAAAAAAAACCTGAAGCAAAGATGAAAAATAATTCAGTAAAAAATGCTGAAAACAAAACTCTAGGGTTCATAAAAAGCAATATGAAATGAATTCACATTATTCTATTTTGAGGAAGTTAGCTTTACATTTAATTACAGTATAGGTTATTTTTACCTAGACTCAGAGTTTTAGTCATCTAAAACTTATTTTTTTAATATAGTAGCAATTTCTTGAGCTATTTTCTTGATAAGATGTGATAGTTCATATAACACACCATTTAGAGAAGAAAAAAACTGCACTATTACTATTTATGTGTTTTCACTAGATTTGTCAATTTTATTGGAGAAATATTACTACAATGTAACAGGGTGCATAGTGTATCCCCCACAACCCTTGATTGGGGGAAGGGGACAGTGGATGGTATGGCATTTAATATACATTGCCTAACAATGGCAAATTAATAGCTATGCTTCCTGCAGGGAAGAGAGCTGCCTGCCCCCTTGGGAGAATTGTGTACTTGACTGAGAATATTCAGGGACTTGCGCTATAGCTAAGATACAGTGCCTGTGAGAGAGGCAGAGGTGGATGACCACCCCGGATGTCCATGCAATGCTGGGAACTTTTGCCCTGACTAAAGATGGCAGCCAAAAGAAGGTCAAAGATATGAATGAATTAGCAAAAATGGTGGACACTAAAATAGCATAGGAGAGGCTGGATATGAGATTACACTGCAAGTTCCCAGCTGAGCATTTAAATGAAGCCAGGATGAATGAGAAGGGAAGAAGCCATGTGGTCTGGAATAAGAAAGAGAAGGTCTGAAAGTCAGAAGTCCAATGAGTCACTGGAGCTGGCAGTGCGGCAGTGGGGGACCCTGCCCAGCCACCCAGATTCGAGTCTGCTTAGAGAAGACAGCAGCAAAGTTGATGGAGCTGCCAGGGACCAGTTGGATTAGTGAGGGGTGGTTGGAGCTGAACTATGACCAGTAACATTGATCTGCAGACTTCTGCTTTTCTAAAAGACAGGACCTCTGGCTGGAGTATTCTGAAAATGACCTGGTTTGGCAAAGTGAAGCAGGACTATGTTTCGGGGTGGTTTCAAAGGGAGTGGCAATTAATGGCAGAAATCTTTAAATAAACAACCCCTTTCCTTTTTCACCAGTCTCTTGCAGTGGGAGTCACACTTGTTGGCAGTGCACAGTAGAACCAACCCCGCAGCTGTTCCAGAGCAGCACTGGTGGAGTTCTGTAACAATAACCCTAAAATATATTCAGAGGGCTGTGGAAAATACAAACTTGCTCACAAAGAACAGAAATATAGAAAACATACTCTAAAACAAGATAAATGCAAATATATGTTCTAATATTTGCACTAACAATGACTTAACTTGCATAGAGAGGTGGGAAAGAGTAGTTTTATAGTTGTGTGTGAAACAGTTTATTCTTGTATTATTATTTATTAATTATTGTATTATTTTCTATAAAAATAACTGTAACTTATGGAATGTAGCATGCATCATCTATTAACTTTGAGCTATTATTAAATTTGCTGAATTTTAAATTTTTTTAAAACTTAATCACCAATATGATGTCAGGTAACTTTTGGGGGGTTTTTTGGTTGTTTGTTTTATTTTATTTTTTTTTTGTCTTTCTTGTGTGAATTTGTATACTTTATATAAAGTCATTTGACTTAATACTAAGCATGTTTAAAACAAAATCCAGTAAGTCACCTTTCATTATATAACTGGCAAAGGTGCATTGTTGTGTAAAAGAAAAAATCTAATCCTGTGTATACTAAATAAATATATACCATAAATTCCAATATTTCAAATAATAATATGCCAAAAATAATGTAATAATTAACAAATATACTTAATATGGAACCAAAATTACAAAATGCAATTTTTATGTCTAGGTCTTCCAGAGTAATATGAAAAAATTCAATAAAATATAAAATGGCTCTGAAGGAAGTGTGGATAAAGTCATTGAAAGGGCAAACATAACTGGAGTGAAATCAAGAAATTGTATTTTTTATCTACCCTGTTCAGTAAAAGAATTAGAAACATTAAATCCTCCTTTACATTTAGACAACAAATACAGAAGATGAAATTTTTTTCCTTAGTTAGGTTAACTACTTCAGGAAAGGAAATTCTGTTAATAATTATATTGATTAATTATAGTTGTCAACTTGGCTGGACTACAGTGCCCAGATGTGTGTTCAGACATTATTGTGGATATTTCTGTGAGGGTGTTATTTAGATGTGATTAATAGTTAGGTGAGTAGACACTCAGTAAAGCAGATCACCCTCCATTATGACATCGGGCTACAGACAAGCAGTGAAGGGCCTTAAAAGAACCAAAACAGCCCTCTTCCTGAACAAGAAGAAATTCTGCCAGCAGTTTGCCTCTGGAATTGAAGTGTGGTGTCACCTCTTCCCTGGGTCTCCTGTCTGCCTGCCTAACCTTCAGATGACAGACTCGCCAGCCTCCATAATCATTTGGGCAAATTTCTTAAAACATGTTTCTTTATATTCATATACATATCCTATGTGTTCGGTTTCTCTAGAGAACTCTTACATGTTAATATTTTAATGACATAGCAAGAATTGATTACAGAATATGTACCACCCAATTTTCAAAGAGCTTTAAATGCGTTAACCTAATAAATTATCAAATTTATCTTATGAAATTGGCAGTTACTACATTTATTTTTACTAATGAAGAAAAGAGTGCTCATAACGATTAGTAACTTGCCCATATTTCCAGCAAATGACAGAAATGAGATTCAAATATAGGCATTTTGTTTCCAGAGTATACGCATATAAACTAATATGCAAATCTGCATTATCTACATTAAAATCTGCATTTTAATCTAAATTAAAATGCAATCTGACTTTAGACCCATAAGATAATTTTTTTACAGTATTTGGATAACATTAAAAGGTAAAAGTGGAGTCAATATTCTGAATGTATTTTTAAACTTCTGTCTGATGACTCCCTCTTCATACAATTGTAAATTAAATTAAAATATAATTATCATACAGTAATCATAACAGTAATATTAATTGCACATATTTCTATACTAAAATTATACCTTTATATCTGCTAATACAAAATTCAAAATTTAAAAAAAATTAAAGAAAATAATACCCTATTATTTCAAGAAAATATAGAAAGTATTTGATAAATCACTATTTGTCCTAATAAAATAAAAATAAAGTGATTATATAAGTTATAAAAATAAAATATAATCAGCTGAAATATTGGATCAAACTGATATATGTAGAACTGGATCTATTGCAATTGATTCCAAATTATTACTACAATATTTATAAAGCTATAACAGAAAAATGTAAAAACTCTAAATACAACTGACATTCTAAGACAGGTAAAGACCACAAGGGAAGAACATGGGGTGTGTGTGAAAAAGATAAAAGGACCAAGAAGTACAGATTGGTTACAGAACAGTCCCAGGGATGTAAAGTACAGCATAGGAAATACAGTCACTATTATTGTAATAACTAAGTACCGTGCCAGAGTACTAGACTTATCATGAGAATCATTTTATAAATTACATAAATGTCTAATCACCATGCTGTACACTTGAAAATAATATAAAATAATACTGAATGTCAACTGTAATTAAAAAATAAAATAATTGGTTTGATTCCCAGTCATGTCCAGGCCTAGGTTGTAGGCCGGGTCCCAGTAGGGGCATTCAAGAGGCAACCACACATTGATGTTTCTGTCCTTCTTTTTCTCCTTTCCTTCACCTCTCTCTAAAAACAAATAAAGCCTTTTAAAAATAAATAAATAAAGAGAAAAAAGTATTTTTGAGGTTAAGAAATGATAAAATAAAATTTCTAAGTGGCTACCAATGTTACTTATCGTCCATGGCATAGCACGGACATAGTAATAAAAGTGAAAGATGTGTTGGTCAAAATTGAAAACTGATGTGCATTTTGTACCAGATAGAGTTGGTCAAGCATCTTTCCCCAACATAGATTCTGTATTTTCATTTGGAAAGTGTAGTCCATTTCAAACTAACATAATTATTGTTTTATGTGGTTTTAGATTTATCATTTTGCCTATGTTTGCCATTTTTCTATTATTTTGTTCCTTTTTCCTTATTGATAAAAATTGTATTGCACTTTATTACTATTGAAAGCCGTAACTGTTTGATTTTCAGAGCATGATTTAGGAATTATAGTATGGATCATCAAATTATCAAGTTTCCATAGAGTTAATATCTTACTACCTCACTTTGAGGTAAGGACCTTTTAATAGTACAATTCATTTTACCATCATGTTATTTGTGTAGTTATTATCAAATATATAATATTCACATGTATTTAAAAACACAAAATAGCATAATGATATTTTCAATTCTTATGTTCATTGTTCTTCATTTCTTCCAAAAATCTGATTTTGAACATAGTTTCATTTTATTTTATTTTTTTCAGCCTGAAAAATTTCATTTGGCTTATTTTACAGCATACAGACCTGCTGGTGGTGATTCTTACAGTTAAGAATTAAGTAACAATGTTTTTATTTTGGTTTATTCTTAAAGAATGATTTTTCTAAATATAAAATGTAGGCTTGAATATTTCTTCCATTTAATTCATTTGAATATTTTATTCATTTGACTTCTAGTTTTAATTTTTTAAGCATTTTAGTTATATTTTCCTATTACCATTCAGTCCCCTTACACACCTCTCCTCTGTCAGCAGTTACTACACTGCTGTCCACGTCGATGAGTACTTTTCCCTTTTGGCCCCACATTAGCTGTCATCCTGCTCTCTATTTATGAATCTGTCTCATTTTTGCTTATTAGTTCAGTTTGTTCATTAGATTCCACATATAAGTGAAATCATATGGTATTTCCCTTTCTCTGATGGACTTTTTGCACTTAGCATAATGTTCTCCAGGCCCATCCATACTGTCACAAAGGATAAAATTTTCTTAATTTTTTTTACAGCCTGATAGTATTTCATTCTGTAGAAGTCAGTTTCATATATACAGTTCTTCCCTATACATTATATTATATTTTTCTCTGTTTTTCAATATTACATAAATATTAAATAATTATTTATTTGTCTTTATTTTTTGTCTTCTATTTTCAACATTTTTCAACATGAAAAGCTTAGGTGTGTTTCAGCTTGGTTGGTTTATTTCCACTTGAAGTAGGCTAAGATTCTGGATCTGTAAATTAATTCACTCTTAAAAAGACCTTGGAAAATATTCAGACAATGTTCCTTAAAATACTATTTTGCCCCATTCACTCCCTTTTACCCTTCTGGGACCCTAATCACACCTATAGATTAGATGTCTTGATATTATCTCACATATAACTGTGCTATCTTTATATTGTTTTCATTTTTTTTTTCTCTGAGGAAAACCAATACCTTCAAGTTTACCAACCCAGCCATCTGCCACGTTCCAACTTCTGGTAAGCCCAGTCAATGAATTTGTCATTTTAGCAAGGGTATTTTTCAGTTTTAGAATTCCATCTGTCTATACATCTATGTATCTATTTATATTTGTATTTTTATCTGGCAATATCCTACATGTATTCATGAATTATAAACATATTTACTTTTAAGTAATTGAATTTGTTTGATAATTATTCTAATGTTGTCTATTAATTCCCAAACCTGACTCATGTCTAGCTGTTTTCTATTAAACTGTGTTGCCTTTTCCTATTGTTATGTGCTAATATTTTTTTAAAAAAACTAGCCATAATATGGTGAATAATAATATATTTTTAATATTCCCCTGAAATGTGTGAATTTTGTCTTAGGAAGATACCGTCCTTGCTTGACTGAAACTGCACACTCGGTTTCCCCGGTTTCAGGCATCCGCGGAAATCTTCCCTCAGTTCAGTGTGACTTTCCACCAGCTCCTTGGATCCTCTCTCATAAACGCATGGTTTACGAGGTTAGCCAAAGATTTGAATGGAGTTTATATGATTATTTGGGTTTCTCCATCTGTAGCTTTGTCCTGCAGATAAGTTTCATCTTCACCTTTCAGCTGTTGTGGCAACCCTGGACTGCAATATCTTGCTACTGTTTCAAGAAAACCAGAAATCCAACTCTTTTCCAAGCTCCCATCTCTGACAGCTGTGTTTTAGGGTGTGAGAGTTCTTATTTGTGCACTCAAATAAGCCTTCTCATATGTACAGCAAAGGTTCTCTTCTTTCATGGCATTTTTCCTCTAGTTTACGCCTGTTTTGTTTTTCTTTTCTCATGGATTCCTACAAATAAATAGCACTTTTTCCTAAAATGGTCCAAGGTTTATGAGTTGTAAGGAGCTTGTTCTGATAAAGCCTACTTATGTGTTATCAAAAAACAGAACTAAGATATTTTGATATGGTCAAATAATATTCCTTTTTTAATAGGGAATACAAATATTCTACTTCTCTGACTTTCCACAGAATAAAATTAGAATAAATTGACCCATACTATAAGTCTGTCCAGAAAAAGTCCAGCCATTGTTAACATTACGAGAATGGTTTGCCACTATCGATGTAACAGGCAGCCAAGGAGAGTGGAATAGAATGCACATGTGTGAACAAATACAACACCACTATACTAGTCAGTGGGGGTGGTGGACACTATTGAGTGAGTATATGTACTCGGTAGCCATCACATTCAAAATGACTGAGTGAATAGAGCAATGAATCTGCACCAGCTTTTGCATTAAGCCTAAATATTCCTTCATGGAAACTTCAGATGATTCAGAAGGTTTTGGGGGATGATGCAATGAGTGCAGTGCAAAGAAAAATGTAGCTCAAATGCTTCAATGACAGCTGAGATTCTGTTGAAAGTGGTCCATGTTCTGGAAGGTCAGCAATAAACAGAACACCTAAGAGTGTTCAACCTGTGTGGGTTGCAATCAACAAAGATCTGCCAGTGACAGTGCGACAACTAGAAGTTGATCTGGGGATTCCAAAAACTACTGTGTCCGAGATTTTGTCACAGAATCTTGGCATGAAATGTGTCCTGAAAAAATTCATTCTGCAGCTTCCGCTGCCATAGCGGAAGGAACATTGTACAGCAGTTGCTAATGATGCTGAGAGAACTGTGTGAGGTCCCAAGGTGCCTACTTTGAAGGGAAATGAGGCAACATTGTCCTGTGTACAATGTTTCTTGTATCTTTTATCTTCTCCAATAAATGTTTCTATTTTTCACATGGCATGGTTGGATACTTTCTGGACAGACATTGTATATGGTTGTAGAATGCTTATCAGTCCATGTATATTGAGTTGTAAGCTATGGGTAGCAGCTTCACTACTAGTGGAAACTCTCAGGAAACAATTCATTCCATGTGAAAGAAGGGAGTACTCTTTTTGCTCACGTGATCTCCCTATGCTTAGTAACTAAAACCATAGAGTCTTAGGACTGTCACTCTTTGTCCGTAATAATTTATACTGACTTAATATGATGGCTTTTTTAGCCTACTAAATCCAAACCTAGGCATCTGAGAAACAACATATCTAAAACTTAACGTATTATCCTGTTCCAAAACTTCTTACTCATAAGTCAATAATTTAGTTTTCTACCGATTGCAACATACTCATGAAATACACTATAATATTTTACCTGGCTCATTCAAATAGCTTTGTTACTAGTTTTTCTGCTTCAAGATTTGGTTTTAATCTTTAATCTATATCATGACAAGAATTATATTTTTGTGCCATGAGTTTGATATATAACTTTCCTTAACACGACAAACCATACAGTAGTATATGTTCTACTTTGTAAAAAAAATTCCCAAGATTGATTTTGAATTATTACTATAATTTCTGATTATTTACCGTTACATTTTCATTTAATATGAAAAACATGAATGTTATATGAGCATTGATAAAAATTGAACAAATCTGCCTCATCAACAAGAACTCAGAAAAATAAATAATAATAACAACAATATATATTCAAAACCCATTATTTTGCTGAAATCACATGTAGACACTTAGCTAGAACTGGGTCCTATTTGAATGAGTGTTCATTTTGAATACAACATCCCATTAACTATTTATCATTTGCCATATGTTACATAATTACATAAGTGTTAGTATATGTTACGAATATGCTGCAAATTTACAACATTTGTTTTTATTGGAGAGAAAATGAGAAAATAATTTGGCAAATGTCAAGTTCAGTTCATGTCAAGATGCTTTTTGTGTCATGATCCATCATAAAAAATTAAACAGATATGTTGTACTAAACAGATCAATTTCAGGGCAGCAGCTGTGGCTGAGATTCTTTCATTTGGTAGATTCATTCCACCTGACTTCAGAGAAATTGGTAAAATGTTTTCAAAATATGAATATGTTTTTCTTATTTCTTTATTTCCTTTGACCAGTCCAGTTAGAATTGGTAAAGGAAAAGAATAATTTGTTATCTTATATATCATTTGTTGAAAACAACTCCTATAGTAGCTTTATTCTTATACCAATAATTACAAAGTAAGTATAAATAAAACTTCATACCCCTAAAATTTATTTTAGTGTAAAGGGAAATATCTATAAATGTAATCAATTGTCCTGAAGGCAATAAAACTTATAATTTTGAAAACTAGCAATGAACATGGCTATTAGCAGTATGCATTGTTGCTCATGGTATTAAATCTATATGTACTAGCCCTATGCCAGGTAGCTCAGTTGGTTATAGTTTCATCTCAATATGCCAAGGTTGAGGGTTTGATTCCTGGTCAGGGCACATAAAAAATCAACCATCAACCAATGAATGCATCAGTGAGTGGAACAATGAATCAATGTCTATCTGTCTCTCCTTTCCTTTCTTTCTCTAAAATCAATACATAAAAATTAAAAAAAAACTAGATACGTTATTAACATTGATGTGGGGAATATTCCACAGCCGAGGCATCTTAAGTGTTTTGCTTCCAATTCCCTGTTGAACAAAAATGTAACATTATTTCATCATTTTCATTGAATTTCCATAGTTACATATTTGTCACAGTTCTTAGCTATAAAATAAATTCTCATGGAAAGAACATAAATTTTTACCAAAAGCTTACCTTGAATAATAAGTACAATTCATGTCTTGGAATAATATAAATATGGACTTAAGTGTTTTGAATTATTCTGAATTCTTTTCTTACTTAAATATTTACATAAATTTTATAAGCATAACAATCATCAAAGCTTTGAACAACTTAGTTATCTCTCCTGTGAGATACTGTGTAACAGCCTGAGAAAGAAAATGTAAAATCAGCCTCAATATCTGCATGTTTGCCATACAACGTCACAGTCATTTTACATAGATTATCACTTTTAACGTTCATAATAGACTCTATTATCCCTCTTATGAATATCAAAATAGAGATTATAAGATATTATGTAGTGATCCAGATACATATTTAGCAAGTGGTAGCTGGAATGCAGGGCAAGTCATTCTGTTCAATAATTTATACCCTTAATCTCTGTGAGGAAATCGGTGTAACAGCAATCACCTACTCGCAGCCAGGGTGAGGGATTTACAATGATCTTCTGATGTACGGAACAATATGAGTCATTCTTTGTTCTGGGTACAGACAATTATTATTTTGTTATCTACTATGGAGTCATTTAATTGACATATGAACTTTGACATCTATAACAAGATATACCATTATCTTCAGTTGTTTATTTGAAGGTTATAATGTGGAAGTTTTATCCAAAGGTAATTTTATATAAAAGGTAAGGCAATATTGTTATTAATGTGAATCAGCATATATTCAGAGAATATTTACACTAACTCCTTTATTCCAAGTCATTTTGAAAACCCCAGGGACCAGTAATCCTCACAAGAGATTAGCCTACATTTTCAAGCTTTAGTGGTCCAGATAATCTCTTCAGGGAATTCATCTCACAATTTGGTGTACCAAAGAGAATACAGAATTTTCCTTCAAAGAATAATATGTTTATAATAAAATTTAAAAATAGAGAAATACTATATCCATTCACAAAATAATTTTAAAAGTGTACTTTAATCATCTCAGAAAAATACTATCTTTGTTTCAAATATCTATTGTTTTATGTGTATGTTTAAATACATAAACGAATGCATTTGCCACTTAAATGCAAATGTGACAATAGAATATGACATTGTATGCTACTTTCTGTAAAGTCCCCAAGAAACACCATCCAATAAATTCATGAAAATGGATATAAATATTGACAGGGAGTTTTTTCTCTAGAAACAAAAAGCAAGAGAGATGAAACATACATAATATTAGGCCAGAAGAGAATATCTGAGTTTATTTTATTCTCCTTACACACAAAGCTAAAGAATTTTTTTTTGAATATTTTAATTTTTTAATACCACAGCTGAGAATAAACCAGACCTCTGAATGGCTTACAAATTCTGGTTGTTAGAGAACATGCGGATGTTTAGAAAAAGTATCACAAAGGAGTATGGCCCCTTCATATTTACTGCCAAAAACTGAAGTAAAAAAAGTAAAAGAATGAGAATTTGACAATATAAAAAGATATTGTAGCATAAAAATGTCTATATATTTTTGTTTTCTCTTACAAACTTCTAAATTATTACAATTAAATAAAGTTGTATTAAAAATATGAATTACCTGATGGTCTAGGTTCTACATGGATTAGTTTAAATTAAAAAAATGGTAAAGGTAACTAAAGGAGATTTGAAACTTAACTCCTCTGCTGGGTTTGTTACAGAGCAAAATCACAGGCCCAAAATGGTGTTGTCACTTGTGTTAACCAAACCTGTCTTTAATACCTGATCTTATTCCTGTTTCAATTTTTCCTAGAACTGTAATCTCGATCTGGAATTTTCTAGCCATGCACATATAGAGTAAAATAATCTGACACTTAGGTTCTCTCCATCTTCCACAGAAAGAAGAGGCACTCTGCATAATAAAAACCCTTGCCATGACCTTCCTGCTGAAAGAAGATATCCAGATCTAAAAATAATCCTTTCTTTCGTTAATGGGTTTTTGCCCCATTTTTCTTCCTATAAAAACCTTCCATGTTGTACAACCCTTCTGAGCACAAATCTAGTTGCTAGAAAGTTGGCTCCCTGATTCATAAATCACTTAAAAAAGACAATTATATCTTCAAATTTATTTGATTGATTTTTTTTTAACAGGTTGGATTTCTTGGGAAACAGAAGGATGGAGAGAAATATGTGCGAATGTGCTGGTAGGTACTTTTAGGATCAACATCTTTGAGGGTATAAAAAAAGAATTGGGCATAATGGAAGGTAAACTGTGATGCAGACACTGTCTCATGGAGATTTCTGGACCTGCAATGACTTCTCAGAGTTGTCTTACCTTGAGCTAAGAATCTGAGCCTTAATACTACACATGGACACAACACTGTATGCATCTGCACCCTGAGAAGACAGCAACTACCTAGGTTAGCTGTATCTTTTCAACCAAAAGCACTGCTCAGAGAGGTCTCAGTGTACAGCACAAAAGCCACTAGTACTACCTGCAGGTGGAGAAATGAGCAGCATCTCAGTGGAAGAGGGGATCTGGGTTAGGCGCTACAGGATCCACTATGATCCCCCTCTTCCAGTGCTCAAGTTGGTTTTCTCAAGTTGTGGGAACTGTGTTCCTAGGAAACTGGTTGGATTCTTTCTGGAAAAACATTGTAAACAATAATGTAAGTGGAGCTGGAGCTGCTGCACCAGAGGAACTGCCTGCAAGTCTTATGCTTCTGTGAACTTTAACAAAATAATATAACTTTGTGACCATTCAAACTTTTTTTGCCATTTAGACTCTGATTTTGCCTGCAAGACAGAGGGCACACTCTCTATTAGTTAATTACAACAACGCATTTTTGCAAGATCCAAGGGAGCTGGGACCTTCATCATATCTTATTTTTGGCAAGACTTACAAAAACTAGGATGTTTGTTGCATCTGGTAATGCCACCTGCTGATACTGCTCTGCTATTTTAGCTGAGACTAGAAAACCCTGTTGCCCCAGTCCATCAGAAAATGTATAATGTATACCTAAGATTTCTCCTTTTTTGTCAAGCAACCCCCTTAAAAGTCAGCTCCTTGCATTTTTTTGCCTTTAAAAATATTGATGTGACTTCCCTGTGCTGCAATGTACTTTCAATTTGTGTTGGGGGCTACACTCCCTGATTTGTTTACCATATAAGAATAAAATACGTTTTGGACCCTCAGAAAGGTCTTCTAGAATTTTTGTTGACAAGTCCAAAGAGTAAAATACATATGAGAAACTACAGTCCTCATTCTGGTTCTCCAATCAGTAATTAATAGCTACCGCCTCTTTGCTTCCCCACTGGAGATTCCTCTAAGCCTTAACTAGTGCTTCTATATATCAACCTAAGTTAAACAGGACTCCAGGAACAAATTACCGAAATTTGAAACAACAGGAATTTATTCTTCACAGTTGTAGAGACTGCAAGTTTGAAATTAAGGTGTTGGCATGGCCAGGCTCCCCGCAAAAGTTCCAGGGGAAATCTTCCCTTGCCTCTTTAAGATTCTGGTGATGCCTTGCATTCTGGAGCAAACACTGCAAGCCTCAGAATGATGCCAGGTACTTTGTAGACAGAAGAGTAAATCCATATGCCAAATGTGTTTCATTCACAGTCAAGAGAAATCATCGTGTCTTACATGTAGAAAAAAATCAGTATAAGCAATTTGTCATCACGCGGCTCCTAGAAACTTTTGAAAGATTATGTCATACAGAGGACTTAATAATTTTCCCTGTTGATGGAATGCTGGACACTATGCAATCTCAGTAACTAGATTGCCAGGTTTTCTTTCTGTTTGTTTGTTTTTTGTTTTAACTCAAGGGTATGTTTATTGATTTTAGAAAGAGGAAGAGAATGAGACAGAGAGAGAGAGATGGGGAGAGAGATCAATGAGAGAGACAAAGGTTAATTGGTTGCCCCTCAATGCTAATCAGATTACTCTTGAATGAGAATCCATGTTGTAGGGCCCATACATACTCTTCATCCTTTCTACCATGTTTATTCTATTTCTGAGTGCACTCTGTCATTCATGTAGGGAGCTGATGACAGAAGCTGCCTGATGTCATTTGGCCAAGAAATTATATTTATTTAGATTTCTTCTCTGTGGGATGTTCAAGGGTAGATGTCATTGTACGATACAAAGATCGTACTTTGTGCGCTTTTTTCTATGCCCATCTGCATGATTATTCCCTAAACCCTAGTCACCAAACTTTCCATCTTTTTCTTTTCAGGTCATTCATCAACTTGCAAAGCCATTCACCAATGACCGTGAATCAAGGTAGAGTCTTACCATAGGTCACTTCACTTTCCACGCAAATTGGATTTTTTCTTCACCGGTTTTTCACATATACACATTAATTAATCTGTGGTGAAAGAGCAGTACACTTTTTAAAACTGCAACCATAAAATGATCTAAGTAGTATTAATCAAAACCATGCTTTTCTTTCCTCTGGCAGCTAGTTACAAAAAGCTAGCTCATGTGGCCATAGCTTGAGCTGAGGAAGACTCACTGGTAAAACTCTGGTGATGACATAGTGTAGTGCAAAACCAGCTATTGGAAGATATAACCATTCATGGATGTCTCATGTTCCCACATGCCTCCCTGCATATATCAAGAATGCAAGGTCATGACCACTCCTTACTAGGGCCACTTCTAAGGGCTGCATTTGCAATGAGAAACCTTGAAGTTTGAAGTAATGTTTCTTAGAACAAGGACCAGACTTCTTTTTGAAAAGGTGCATTTTCCAAAGTCAGTGTTTCTCACTTGTGATTCTGCTCCATATGCACAGTACTTACCTAATCTCTCTGCCTCACCCCTCCAGGATTTGGAGGATAAACGGAATCAGTGTTGACAAGAATCTCATGCTGCCTGCTGTACCATGAATACAAATGCCTTTTGTCTCTGGGTCATGAGTTTCATGTCTTCTGTTTCAATAAAACAGTAACAAGATAACTTATTACATTGCAAAACAGTGTAAAATCCTAGCCTGTGTCGCTTGGTCATGAAGCTGTTTCTCCTTTTTTCCTGCTTATGATAAAGCCTGGATGCACTATTTACACCATGTGTTAGATTACTGGTGGGCCCAACTAACCATGCGTTGCCGGTTTGCATTACAGTATTTGGATAGGCATTCTGGCTACATGGTCACTTCATTTCCCATGGTTAGGTGCTCTGTCATAATCTGGAGCCCGTTACATAACAGGTGATAATCAAATAGTGTTTGTATCTTTGTCTTAAATAATTTGGACTTGTCTCAAAACCTAAATGAATAATGGAGGTATGGTGTGTGTGCACACACGTGCAAGTGTACTATAGAATCTTCATTTTAAAGGTTTATGAATTTGCTTATGAAAGATACACACTGAAGAATTTAAAATGGTAAAGTCTTAAGTGTTTGTTGATCAGCATTCCAGAAATCTCCCAAGGCATTCCTGATTCATTAAGATGTATGGAAACTAGCAAATAGTGAAGTCAGTGAATTTTTAACATCAGCAATTTCAATAAATACTCTCCAGGGGTTTCCTGATTAGTATGTATATCTTACCTCAGGCTTATTGAAAAGCAGAAATCTATGTGAATTCATTTTATTTTGAACAAAATTTTCCTACTGAACAGAAAGTGGGATTTAGCTGCCTGCTGCCACCCATAGGCAAAATCCAGCAGCAGAGGTTTGATGAAAAAGGAAAGTGGTCTCTTATTCAAAAACTGCACAATTTGGAAGAATGATAAGATTCTGCCTCAGAGTCCATCACTGCAAAACACCCAGAGGAAATCCCCACCAGACCAGTCCAAGGTTCTTTCCTCCATTTATAAATAATGTCCTTTGGGAACTGCAGGCAGCTGAGCACAACCATCCAGGTGGCTCGGCTTCTTTCCTTGCCCCTGCAGGGCCTCAGGCTCCTTCCTGAAGTCTGCGTGTAGGGCTCGTGTGGCCATGCTGCTACTGCCCTTTCCCATGCCCCGGGGTCTGGTGGCACTGCCAACCACTATGGCCAGCCATGCTGGGGCTCTGTCATGCTGGCCATGGGGCCTGCCACCTGCCACAGTTATGTGGCTTCCAGGGCCTGCTAGTCCATGGAAGCAGTGGCTCACTCATCCATGCCAGTGAGTCCTAGGTGAAGAAGCCTACACTTCTCACTTCCCCTGGATTTAAACCTTGCTCAAACTTCCTCTCACTCCAAAAGGGTCCAGCTCCCCCAGCCAATCCCGTCCTTTTCCCAGGCTGGACTGACAGGGCAGCACTTCCCCCTGCTGCCCTGTTGATCTTTACAGAACACTTGTGGCTGTGTCTTCTGGGACCAGAAAGGAGTAGGAGGGCTTTTCCTCTGGTCAATTACATGTGCTAGCCTTGCGCATACTCTGTGCAAGGCCTCCTGCCTATTGATGCTCCGGGGAGGGGAAATCTGTTGAGAACTGCCATGCTAGCAGCTGGGCTTCGCCCAGGCTGCCTCAGGCAGTTCCTGTGCCCCTCCCTCTCTCCCAGCGCCACACAGGTATCACAAACTCCAGTTCCATCACCATAATGAAGTGGTGACTATCTCTATAGCGGAGTTCGTTTCTGCAACTTATGCTACCTGTACATTCTCTAAGAAGTTCTACACAGTTTCTTAACGAATTTTCCTTCATAATTTTAAATAAAAATGACAGAATAAAGTTTAGTCCAAGCAGGAGAAAAAAATCAGTGTACGAAGAAGCAAATTACAACAATAAGACACTAGGAGAAAACATCAAGTAGTAAATGAATAAAGAAAGCAACATGCTCTATGTTTCCATTATATACAATTCTAAAAAAAATCCTGCAAACTAATATATAGCAAAAGAAAGCAAATCAATGGGTGCTTGAATGGGGAATGGAACAGGTATAAATAAAAGGTGAAAGAAAAGTCTGAGGGAATGACAGATATGCTTCTTGTTGTGATTGTATTTATGGTTTTGTTTCAGAGATATATGTACATCTACAACTGTAAATTACTATTCATATGAACAGTTTATTTTGGATACTTCGTTTCAACACTAATATATAAAAATGTTAAAAATGTAAATTGAAATCTCAAGTTAGTACTAGCTGAACATTTTGTTTTTTAAAAAATCTGTTCTGCACTAACTGTAAATCAAGTGATGATGAGAATGTCAAGGACAATTGATATCTTGGTACTGAAGCTGAAGAACTACCAATAACTGGGAAGATAGGTCAGCTTCACGCCAGATGTTTAATGAAAACTAATGGGACTGCATCTCAAGATAGTATGTAGATACAGAACACAGTGCAAACTCTGATAACTACAGCTAAAAATGAAATGTAAAACCTGCAGTTTAACTGAAATTCTTAATTAATGAATCAGTAATATTAATTTGATCTACCTAAAATAAGTGTTGATTAAGCTTTTATTGGTAAGATAGATTTGCAAAATGATGAAAAAAAGTGCTTCTGTATAAAAGACTGATAAGATATTTTTTTTTCAAAACTTAGTGTTTACTCCATGCCAGGAAATGTTTCAGGCATTAAGACAGAAGTGAAGAAAAACAACCATCATTGCTTTATGGAACTGAAGACCTTTTGCTTGTATTTCTTCCAAGAAGAGTGATATATTTTATTAAGTGCACTTATTATATCTTAAATATTTTTTTTCTGTTTCTCCTGTGTATGTAATTTATAATTTATAAATAAATAGTCATATTTAAGGTTTAGTTTATCCCTGCTGGCCCATTGTTAATATCACTGTGGTTACAGTACAACTGAGTGCATAAAGAAAATGTATAGTGGCGGCATTGTGTGCTATTTGAGGCGATCTCATGAGAGTCCTATAGTTCTGTTGATTACTGAATGAACCGATTTTGAAATTATTTTTAAAATTCCATGTGACTGACCTTCATGCCAGGGTAGTGTCTTTCGTATTTCAGGAAAAAGTCATTCTGGATTGTCTGATTTTCTTTTTTACTCCCACGATGCTCGCATTCTGTTAATTTACCTTAAGTATCTGATTACCCTACCTTAGATTTGCATTTCATGATTCCTAGCAAATACATTCTAAAATAAAAAGACAAAGCAAAAAATAATAATATCCTAACATGGACATGTTGAGTTTTATAAATACAAAATTACTTCTGCACTTGTATGACATATTTCATTTACTACAACTTTGTGATTAATGTGTATAACATTTTGTCTGTTTATTTCCACAGATACATCTTTACCCAATAGTTTTTCTCCATGATTTTCACATGTATTTTGAGAAAATACTGTAATTAGAGGGCATATTATTCCCTTTTATTTCTGTATACTATCTTCACAAATACTTAAAAAGATAAAGTAGGACATATAACCAATGAGGAAAGTTATTACCTGCTCTGTTGTAACTTACTAGCTCTTCATAGCTCACCTTTCTTTTTTGTTATTTTAGCAAGAGAGTAACTCAACTTTTTCTGCAAGTGTGAACTTCATCTATATTGAAAAAGTAATGAGAAACAGCTTCCATGATCAATTTTCAGATTTTTCCATGAATAAATGTTTCTTTATGTTTTCATTCAATGCAAATTAATTGTTAAGCAAATATTCACCCTTTGAAAATTCAATATAATATATTTGTATAAAAGTAATTCTATATAGGTATGGAGGTTATGAATATTATTTAGTGGTCCTTTATCCCTGAATTAGCCATTTGTAATTGACTGCGGTCTCCAATGAGTAACTGATATTAATATCATCACATTATAAAGACTTCTGTATGAAAAATATTAACAGATTTGGCATGGCTACCATGAAATAAATATTGAGAACATATTATCATTTCTATTTTAAACATTATTCAATAACAATGTATTTTTCTCTTAGAAAATGTGCATTCATGTGGTAAATTGCAAAAGTTATCACCAATTTATGTATTTCACTTTTGCCATATGATTTTGCAGCATCTTACATAAAGCAGTGGAGTTTAATCTTCTAACCTTTCAGTCTAGGCTTGACCATGGTGCTGGAGGATAGTTGAGTTGAGCCCAGACCAGGAAAGTATCCAGTCAAACCAAGACAAAATTACACAGCTACAGATTTGTGGGCTAAGATAATAAACCTTATTTTAAAGTGCTAGGTTGTGGTGTTTTCTTAGGAAGTAAATGCTAACTCAATTAATTATTTGAAGATTTTATTAATTTGACCCCCAGTGCAAGGCAAGTAAAAGGAAAAGTAAATAAATGGGACTATATCAAACTAAAGTGCTTCTGCACAGCAAGTGAAACTGCCAAAAAAAAAAAAAAAAAAAAAAAAAAAAAAAAAAAAAAAAAAAAAAAAAAAAAAAAAAAAAAAAAAAAAAAGCAAATAACCAAACAGGAAAAGATTTGCAAAGAACATCTTGGACAAGGGGTTTATACCAAAATGTACAAAAAACTCATACAACTCAACACCAAATAAACAAACACATTTAAAAAATGGGCAAAGGATCTGACACTTCTCCTGAGAAGACAAATGCTCAGCAGATGCTCAACTTCACTATTAGGGAAATGCAAATCAAAACTAGAATGAAATACCACCTTGCACTTGATAGAGTTTCTATCATAAACAAGACAGGTTGTAACAAGGGTTGGGGAAGTTGTGGAGAAAAAAGAATACTTATTCACCGCTGGTGGGAACATAAACTGGTACAGCTATTTTGGGAAACAATATGGAGGTCCCTAAAAAATTAAGAATAAAGTTACCACATGACCCAGCAAGCTTCTTCTGGGTTTCTACCTAAAAATGTAAAAACATTTATTTGCAAAGATATATGCACCCCTGTGTTCATTATAGCACTTATTCACAGTGCTCAAAATATAGAGACAACTGATGTGTCCTTTATAGATGATTAGATAAATAAGATGTGGTGCATTTATACAATGGAATACTACTCAGCTATAAAAAATAAAATACTGTCATTTTTAATATTTTGTTTATTTATTTTTAGAGAGAAGAGAAGGGAGGGAGAAAGAAAGGGAGAGAAACATTGATGTGTGGTTACCTCCCATGCATCCCCCAGTGGGAACCTGACCTGCAACTCAGGCATGTTCCCTGAGTGGGAATCAAACCGACAACCCCTTGCTTTGCAGGCCTGCACTCAGTCCACTGAGCTACACCAGCTAGGGTGAAATACTGTTATTTGTGACAACATGGATGGATCAGGAGAATATCACGCTAAGTGAAATAGGGTAGACAGAAAAAATCAAGAACCATATGGTTTTGATTCATATGAGATATAAAGCTGAAAGCAGCCATTGAACAAACAAGAAAAACAAACAAAATTCATAAACAGACAACAGCATGATGTTTACCCAATGGAAGAGATTTGGTGGTTAGTTAAAGGTAAAGGGGTTCAAAAATATGGTGACAAGATGATCTGATTTTCGATGGTCAGATATAATGTAATATACAGATCATGTGTTATACAAATGCACAGTTGAAACCTATATAATATTTTTTACCAATTTCACCCCAATAAATTTAATTAAAATACTGTACCCAAATTCTATAAACCTTGCCAATAGTGACTTTTCCTATATTTCTCCCCTACTATTGATTATAATGCTACATGATTGCAATCATAAAAATTCAAAATATACAGAAACACTTCAAGATTGGGAAATCAAGTAAAGCTCAGAACTATATGTAACAAAGATATTACTAACTTCCAATTGAAAGAGGTGAGTTGAATCTCTGGTTCAATATGCGTATCTTTGTTCCCCTATTTAAATTGAATTAAACTATGAATAAAGAAATAGAAAGTACAATAAGTCCTCACTTAACATCATTAATAGGTTCTGGAAAACTGTGACTTCAAGTTAAACAACAAATAAAGTACCAATTTTACCACAGCCTAGCTGATACAAGTAAGAATTAAGTTCCTAGGGGTATTTCTGGTCACAAAAATATTATCAAACTTCTAAATAAAGGTATGGAACACTTTTAATATTAAACATTGAAATAAACTAAGCTACACATACATTTTAAAAGATTAATAAAAACGAGAATTATTTTACAACTCACTTATTCAAGTTTAGGGTGACGGTGGCTAGAGCCTCTTCCAGCAGGTAGAGGCACCAGGTGGGACCCACTCTGGACAGGATGACTTTCCAAAGTAGGGCATATCAGGGCCACGCCCACGCTGACTCAGTCTGGGACAGTTTAGACGTGATGATTCACCTGCCATACACATCTCTGGGATGTGGGACGAACCCGGAGCACCCAGAGAAAACCCACATGGACATGGGCAGAGCGTGCAGACTTCACACACACAGTAGTCCCAGCTGGGAATGGATTTTTTTTCCTCATCAACATAATAACGAATTGATGTTGAACAAAATAACATTATTCAAGGACATGCTGTGTAAATCTAAGTGACAAATACTTGAAGAGAAAAGTCTATAAGATTTTTGATTTACAAACAGCCTATGGAGAAATTAGCAAATATAAAAGAAGTAAATACCAAGTACCTAAGAATGGGATATCAGTGAATGATACTCCAATCAGTATCTCCAAACCAAGAATAGGTGCAGATAACAAAGCATCATGTAATGTGAATGGTTAAAGTGAAACATAGGAAAGAACAGAAGGATTGTTTCAAATTCTGTTAAAGAAAATTTGTGTCCCCGACTGCATTTCCTTGTTCAGTTTATTAGTATAAACTTGTTTATGTGATGGAGTTTTATTCTATGTAGAATATTCCCATGTTGTTGTTTGTCTTTCTACACTGAAGACTTCAATTTCTAATCAGCCCTTCATGATTTCTTGTACTAATAGAATTGTCTGTTAACTTACCTCTACTATTTTAGACTTTCCTTCTCATGAATTATCTGGCTTGTTTCCAAAGTTTTATTTTTAAAACTTAATGCTACCCATGTCATTTTCTGACTTAAAACTTATAAATTTCCCCATTGACTGCTGAATATCTTATTTGTTATTTCATTATATTCATGATCTTAATCATATTTTTATTTCTTTTCTGCCACTATTCCCTTGATATATTAAATATAAATATATTTATGCTATAATATTCTGTTTACTTATTTAAAATTAAATATTAAAATTATTTATAATTTTTATAACATTAAACTAACTAAAAATTCTGCTAGTTTCTGTGCTCCTCTGTTTCTGATTAAAAGTTGTTTAATTGAATATTTTATATTTTGCTAAGTAAAGATGCATTTAAAAAACACTGGGAAGTACTAGAAACAGAGCATGATAAAAGTGGTTATTTTGATAGTGGAAAGTCTTTTCAAACATGTATTTAAATATCTTACATAGTTGAGCTTGAGAAACCACCATATGGCTGAGAGGTTTTGCCATTTCACAAAATCACCCATGACCAGAGTCCCTTAATTGGTGTAAACCAAAATACTTTGTAATCATGTCTTTTAAAATGATCTTCGCAAATAAAAACTGAATTCCCCTTTCATTTGGTCAGTTATTATAATGCTTTTACTATCGATACTCCTTTCTACTGGTTAGAAACAGTTGCTCTGTATTTTTTTTTTTTTTTTTTAAGAAACATCAACTAAAGCATCAAGGTGATACTAATTGATGTAGGAAAAGAAACTGGGTGAAGAGACAGTAAAAGTTAGAAGAATGACACATGGGGACTTTAAAAATAAAGCTATCCAATAAAAAGCATTTTAGATCAAAGATCAACACAGAATCACGCTGTGGGAGATTCTACATCATTTCAGTCCGGCCCTAAAATGCACCTATGTAGGGAAATACTAAGAATAAATGAAATCTACTAAATAGCTATACTTTTTATTCATTTAATGGTATCATACTTAATAAGCCAGACAAAGGCATGGAAAAAAAACAGATTTTGAATGAATTCTAACAATTATGATAATAGATGGTGTTGCTTGAAAGTTCGGCATGTGTAGAAGACATCATAAATCACATAAAGCTTTTAAGAAACACAACTCACATGTTTTCCATTAACCCTAATAAAATGTAAATAAAAATATAAAAACTAACTTTGAAATTAGATAATAGAAAAAGGAAAACTAAAAAAATATGTACTTAGTTCCTCGGACCTTTTACTAATTAAGTATACATTCCTGGCCATTTAAGTTTTCCAGTCACATAAAATTCACCAAAAAAATAATTGCCTGGTGTTGAAAGACAATTAATTTTAATGAACTTTAACCAAGATATCTTAAGTTTGTTTTTTTAATATCAGCAAATTTGAAGTAATTATCAAGGTGATTAGAAGGGGAGGCAAGTAATTAGATAATTTTAACTTTTATAGATTTTGATAAATTATCTTATATATACACGATAGACAGCTTTTATAGATTTTTATTAATTACCCTGTATATTTAAATGATAACTATTGTTTTTACATGAGTAATTGCTACTATTCAAAACTGGACTTCATTTTAATGCCTCAAAACAGAAATATTGCAAATATGCAAAAATTACCTAGTTTCACCAAAGTAAATGTTGTGTCTTAAATAGTAGCATTTTAATAGCACTAAAAAATGAAAATTGATTTTCATGTAACAGTTTGATTAAGTATGAGGTTATATTTAATACATGAGGGCTTTTCATGCCTTCTGTACCCTAATCCCTACCTCCCTACTGAGAGTGCCTGATTGAAGAACCCTGGAATCTGTAGTTTACCCATTTCTCAGGTTATTCTTATGCACATTGCAGTCTGAGATAGCTCTAGCAAGATATTCTAAATTGTCCAGTAACCTATCTAAATTTCATTGCAGACACACTTTTTTTTTAAAATACTCATAAAATTATATTAGCCTGAAATTCTTAAATTTTAGAACATTTGCTATAAATAAATATGGCATTTAAATGTATTCTTGAATCCATTGTGTAGCAAGTGTACAGGAACTTGCCCACTGAGGCTCATTCCCATTGTATATTAACAACATTAAAATATAGTCTCTTTTTCTCAAGACTTCAACTTGGAGAAATCAATGAGGGGTAAACATAACTGAACAGATTCCAACTGCAGAACTACTTGAAATTCAAAAATGGGAAAGACTTTAACCATGAAAATAAAAATTCATAATTTAAGCCATACCACATTCAGATGATGGAATAGGGTATTAATTAGATATCTGAATAATGTTTCATAAACATATACTATATAAATAAATATTTAAAACATATTGAAAAGAGATAAAACAGACAAGACTCAAATACCACGGACCTGTGCCATCTGCTATGGTATTCACTACTTGCATGTGGTTATTAATCACTTGAAGTGTGGCCTCTTCCAATTAGATATATTGTAAGTCTTAAATACATAAAAATATTTGATAAATTAATATTAAAATGAACATGAAATGACTCATTAATATTTTAATTGATTACATGTCTCATTAGGTATATCCAGAGAAATAAACAAGAAGATGTGAAAGTGTGTGTGTGTGTGTGTGTGTGTGTGTGTGTGTGTGTGTGTGTGCTGAGAGCAAGAGAGAGAGAGAGAGAGAGAGAGAGAGATTTGCAGAAATGGGCTGTGGTTATGGAGGTCAAGAAATACAAAACAGGCAGGGTTGGCCATCAGGCTGAAGTTCCGAGGAAGAGCTTATATTGCAATTCAAGCCCAAAGGCCAACAGCTGGCACATTTTCTTCTTGCTCAGAAATGGCATTTATTCTATTTAGACTTCATTGTGATTGGATGAAGCCTAAATTATGGAGAGCAATCTGTTTATTAAAAATCCACCAGAATAAATGTTAATCTCATCTGAAAACACCCTTTTAGAAACATCCAGAATAATGGCTGGACAAAAATCTGGGCAATGTGGCCCAGCTAATTAAACATAAAACTAACAATCAAACATATTATATATGTTTTAAAAAAATGTTAAGAATATATAAATACTTAAATTTATTTCACCCATTTTCTTGTACAACTTTTAATATATCAAAAAATTAAAAATTACATTAGGCTCAGCATTAAATTTATATTGAACAATACACCCTCGCTGGTGTGGCTCAATAGATTGAGTCCCATCCTATATTGAACAGTACCTTTGTAGACATTAGAATCAGGTACAGAATATTCATAGGAAAATACAAGAAACTATACAAGCAATAATTGTGTTTACTTTTGAGTGATTATACATGACTTAAAATTTTATTCCATGAAATTTTGTTATTAAATAGTGTACAATGAACAGATTTTACTGTTAAAATGGAAGAAACAATGCATTTACTATTATACGTAATTTAAATAATGGCACTTTGATAATAAATTTTACCAATTTACAAAAATATAGTCCTTAAGTTTTCATTTTTTGATTCAATATAGAAAGAAAATTCAGTTGAGTAAATAAATTTTATTTTAAAACCTCAGCAATTTTCCTTAGGCATTGTACACTAATTTTTTTTTTTAATTTTGTTTTGAAAAATGTATTTCTCCATTCGGGCTTGTATATTTCCCACAGGTCTTACCCTACCCTTGCTCCTAGAGACTGATGATGGTGGTGTTCGAATGCTGCAGTGTGCAAGATTTTACTTCAGAGAAAAATTAATTTTAAATGCAAAATAAAGCCTTTATCTGATTATGATTAAAATTAAACAATCTAAACTTTCTTTTTAATCTGAGAGAAGTATGGTCATTATCAGTACCACTATATGACAGTTTTAAGGCAGAAAGTTTTAAAAGTTTTTAGAAACTTCATTGTTATGATCATTACATGGATCTCTTCAGGTGGTGAGAGCAATTATCAAAGCCTTTTGAAGAATAAATAAATTTTACACATTAAAAAAGTCAAATTTATACAGTCATTAAGTCCAGTTTAGAAACATATAAGAATTTGGGGTTTTTAACCTGTGGAGGAGAGACTCTAGTGTGTCCCTGTTAAGACCCTCCCTCTCCTGGTGCTCAGACCCATGTATGATGCCCTTCCTCTGAGTGCAAGTGGGACCTGTGACTTGCGTGTAACCAATAGAATATGACAGAGATGATGGTAAATAAATGTCATTTCTTTCATCTTGTTGTATTATATAAGACCCTAATTCTTAACAGGGAGACTCTAGAGAATCTTTCTCCCTATTTGGCTTTAAGTAAGTAAACTATCAGTTTGGGAGGTCTATTAGGCAAGGCAGCTTCCAGGGGCTGCGACTGAACTCCAGCCACCACTTATCAAGAAGTTGGCACCTTAGTCATACAGATACAAGGAAATGAGTTCTGTCAAGGACCAGAGTGAGTTTGAAAATGGGTTCTTCCTCACTTGAGTGTTGAGATGAGAACACATCCCAGCTGACACCGTGACTGTGGCTTTATAAGGCCTTACCCAAAGGAGCCAGGTAAGTAAAGCTCAAACTTCTGACACTTAAACTGTGAAAAAATAAATGTGCACTGTTTAAGACCACTAAGTTCGTGGTTATTTGTTAAGAGGCAATAGATAACTATACAGATTTTGGTACCCAGAAATGGGATGCTGCTGTAACAAATGGATTTAAAATGAGGGAGTAGGAAGTGGGTAGAGGCTGGAGAAATTTTGAGGAGCATGACAGAAAAATCTCAAATTGCTTTGAATAGACAAATAGCATAATCTAGACTTTAAGGATTCTAGCAGTAGGAGCTCAAAAGCCTGTGAGAACTATGTTCATAAAACTGGAGAAAGTAAAATCCTTGTTATGTAGTGGCAGCCATTTTAGCAAAATTATCTCATGAAATACATGGATATAGAATTTTAAATAATGAACTTGGATATAGAGCAAAGGAGATTTCTAAGCAAAATACCGAATGGCTACTTGTTTCTTCACACTGGCTGTTATAAAACACTAGATGAGAGGTAAATTGAGCAAAGAACTGTTAAAAAGGAAGCAGGACTTAACAATTTTGAAAATTTCCTATATTTTGGATGCTAAAATTGAGAAACAGCTTCTAAGCAGTTTAAAAAATGGAATCTAGAGGGAAAAAAGTATTAGCTATGCAACCTTTTGCTAAAACTTCCAAAAATTTGTAAAGTCAGAGTATTCAGTTATGCAAAGTTTCCTTTAAAAAGATTAAGGACTCTTAATCTTGAGCCTCTCACACATTTTCTTAACAAACCATAGATGCTCTAAGAAGCTTAAAGGTATTGTCCCTCCAGCCACTCAGCAGGATCCTCTGGCAGGGAAGGGCTTATTTCAAAAATATCTGTGGGTATGTTCCCTTTTCATCTTGCTGATGGTTTCTTTAGCTGTTAAGAAGCTTTTTAATTTGATGTAGTCCCATTTTTCCCTTTGTTTTCCCTGCCATAGGAGATACATCAGCAAAAATATTGCTTCGTGAGATATCTGAGATTTTACTGCCCAAGATTTCTTCTAGGATTTTTATGGTTTCACAGCTTACATTAAAATCTTTTACCCAGTTTATTCTTGTGTGTGGTGTAAATTGGTGGTCTAGTTTGATTCTTTTGCATTTACCAGTCCAGTTTTCCCAACACCATTGTTGAAGAGACTATCTTTGCTCCATTGTATGTTCTTGCCTCCACTGTATGAGAGAACATATTCATTAATGATACATCTGTTAAGGGTTTAATTTCCAAAACATGCAAAGAACTAATACAACTCAACACCAGGAAGACAAACAATCCAATTAAAAAAGGGCAAAGGACTTGAATAGACACTTCTCCAAAGAGGACATAAAGATGGTCCATGGACATATGAAAAAATGCTCACCATCAGTAATCATCATAGAGAGGCAAGTTAAAGCTACAATGAGATATCACCTCACACCTATCAGAATGGCTACCATCAATAAGTCAACAAACAACAGGTTCAGCAAAGATGTAGAAGAAGGGAACTCTTCTGCATTATTGGTGGGAATGCAGACTGGTGTAACCACTGTGGAAAGCAGTATGGAGTTTCCTCAAAAAATTAAAAATGGGACTCTCTTTTAACCCAACAATTCCACTTCTGGGAGTGTATCTTAAGCATCCAAAATGCCAATTATATATACACATCTCTATGTTCATAACAGCAGTAGTTACAATAGTCAATAGTCATGATGCGGAAACAGCCTAAGTGCCCATTAGTGGATGAGTGGATAAATAAGCTGTGATACATTTATACAATGGAATACTACACAGCAGTAAAAAAGAAGAAACTCCCACCATTTGTGACAACATGGATGGACCTGGGGAATATTATGCTAAATGAAATAAGCCAGTTAGTGAAATAAAAATACCATATGATCTCACGTATATGTGGAATCTAATGAACAAAACAGATACAGATGCACAGATACATGGGCCAGACTGACATCTGTCAGAGGGGAGGGCAGAGACTATATGAAAAAAAGGAGAAGGGATTAGCCAGAGAACATATTGCATGACCCATGGACATGGACAATAATATGGGGATCGTGTGAAGGACAGGGAGGCTGGCGAAGAGAAAAAAAAGCAGGGACAACTCTAATAGCATCAGCAGTAAAATACAATAAAAAATTACACCTAAAAAAGGATGAGTGGGCATGGTCAGTACAGTGAACTCTGTGAAATCTAAAAATGGCAGACGAAAATTTTAGAGAACTTTTTTTCTTAAAAAAACACTGACAGTGTGAACTAAGAGAAGTAGAAAATTCAAAATAATGGCGGCTACTAGACTGCCAACAGTTGGCTGGAGAGGCAGCAAGATGACCAAATATGTGCTAGCTCTCATGAAAAAGAAAGGATAACTTGGAGAACAAAACCAAGGACGCAGAGAAGGAACTGAGGTTCAAGGGCAATTCTTCCCAGGTGTTGAAAACTGACAAAGCAGAGAGCCAACATTTGCTTAGCTGTATTCCGAAACTGCTCTAGACCGTCCACTTCTTCGCCTACCATTTACAGATGGGGGTGTTGCTATCTATTATCCTACGCCCATCTCACTATTGTAGGTGCCATGTATGAGGAAGGGTGAGATAACCAGTCTCTCCAGTCATACAGATCAAATCAATGAATCAAGAAGAGCTACACCTAAGACACCTCATCCAAATATAAACCTAATGTAGACCCTGTGCTTTGAGCAAATGCTATGATCAAAATATGATGAGACTTTTGGAGATGTGGAATGTTGTTTGGCAAATGCGTTTTTTATTTGTGACGGACATTAGGAGCTCCAGGGTAAATTGTGTTAGAAGGACTGCAGAATGGCCTTCCGTGATTACTGCCTGCTGGAGTTGACACTCTTTCATAAACGCAACCCCCGCCTCCCAGTCCTTGGGTGTGTGTGTAACACGTGACTTACTTCTAAGGAATAAAATATGTCAAAGTTGGTAAATGGAAATACTACAATTATGTAATATTATATGAGGCTTCATATTCTAGCCGACTAGCTCTAGAAATTCCATGCCTAGCTGTCCTGGAAGAATTAAGCAACAATGTTGCTTGACCCACCTGGTAAAGATGTAAGAGCAGTTTTCTGCCAACATCAAACAAGAAACTGAAACCCTCAGTATTACAAGGAAATAAATTCTACCAACACCCAACGTGAACCTGGAGGTGGGCTTTTCCTTAATCTTTTTGCCAGAGAAGAACGGATTTTAGCAGAAAACTTGATAGCAGCCATATGAGACTCTCAGCAGAATACCCCCCTAAACTTACCACTCCTGACCAACAGGACTTCTCAGATAATGAAGATGTGTTCTTTTAAGCCAACAAGTTTTGTGCAATTTGTTACGGAGCAACAGATAGCCATTATAGGACCAAAAAAAAAAAAAAAAGAGTTTAATGAAAATCAAGTCCTACTAAAGTCCTACTAGGTCTTATTATTTATTGGGCTCTGACTCTGTCCAAGGTATTTCATTTTCTTCTATGGATGTTTCCTCACAACGAAAATCAGGATATTAACAACCCATTTCTTATAATTTTTTGAGGATTAGGCATTTTAAGTGCTTAGCATAACTTATTTAGCCTTTTAGTTATTAAAACAATGCAGCTCTAAGTATAGTGCTAATAGTAGCATTACTGCTAAACACTGTAAGTGTAGGAGTGCTAAGAGCTAGATGTGTTAAAGGTAGAGTTTTCTGATACAAGATATTTCAATTAAAAAATAACCTTCAAAAATACCCTTTATGTTCCTCTTTCATCCGAGGCATAAACATTATAAATTAAGGTCAGTCACATGGAGCAAAATGCTGATTTCCTCACTGTTTAAAATAAATAAAATAGTGCATGCTTAATTAGCTAAGCTCCTTTTCAACAAAAACAGGATATAGGAAACTATAGGAAAATTGCCAAAAATAGTCTTTAATTCTTAAGCTCCAGATATTTTTATTACTCAATAAATTATATGCAAGATTAAGGTTTTCAGCATATTCTTTTTTAAAAAATGGATAAATTAGAGTGACAAGAAAAAATATTGACAGGAGATTATTGAATTAGAGCCAAGAATTTGTATTTCCATTAATGTGTATAATACAAGTGCTATGTGAATGCTAATGACTACGGCAATGCTTGAATGTTTAGATTTTAAACAGAAATCATTGCAGACTATTGTGTGAAGGCATAAAAGCTGAAAGAAGTAATTTAAGGATATCTGTGTGACAGATACTGCAGAATGGTTCACCCTCATGTTCATTACTGTGCCTAAGTAGACTAGAATGCTAAATGATGGGCTTCCCAAACTTCCACATGATTCAGATCTTACACAGAATGTAGCTTCTGCCAAGTAGCTGCATGTGGACCAGATCATGAAAGTATATGGATATTTGGGTGTGAGGGCCATTTTTCTGCAACTGTGTTGTAAGAAATGCAGAAGCTGAGCTATAAATGATTTCTCGAGGTTTTTTAAGATGGGTATTTAGATATCACAGTTGGGTCAAACGAAGTGGCTGTGGGGATTTTGAAAAGGTAGTGAGCAGCGTTGTCTTGGAGTCAATAAGTTTGGCATGGCTTCCTGATGGCTCAGCTTTGATATTTGTAATACACCACTGTTTCCTTGAGAAAGCACATGGACCCTGTTGTTCCAAAAGGACTACAATTTACTCAGGCAACCCTTCTGATAAATGCAAGTCTCCTGGTTTTCTGGATTAAACAACTTTCTGCTAAGATTAGAATGGGTTTTTGTTATTAGAAAGTAATGGAAAACATAACTTCATTATTCAGAAACAATTTTTCAAATAACATTTAAGATTTCTTTCTACTTTTTCAACACTAAGATATGACTGTCTCAGTATATGTATGCATCTATCTAAAAACAGGTTACATACTCTATTTAATATAAGTAACAAAACTATGTCACTACAATAACTTTAATCATCATGTTAATAGCTACCATCATACACATAACATGGAGACTTTAGTAATTAATGCAGTCTTTCCATCTTCACTGGATATTTGTTAAGGGTTCCTTTTCTTATAAAAACAATCACAGAGGACAACTGGTGATATAAAATATAATTTTTCTGATTACTGCATAAATAATATTATTTGAATTTTTGAATAAATATATTTGAATATTTAATGAATATTTTCAAATGACATCCAAAACCAGTTGATACTCTTACAATATCCTTGACATTAAAAAATGTCTTTAACAGATGATGAACAATTACAGTCAATTATTCTTTACTTTCTTTTGGCCAGTATTCTTAAATAATTTGTAAGGCTAATCAATTTAATTAATTCACCATTATAATTAATGGTGAATTTTGTCACCGTCTATTTTTTTCACATAATTGACTTAAGACAAATGATTGCCTTAGTATTTAAACTTAACTTTTTAAAAGAAAAAATATTCTAGAAGTAAAAACAGAAACCACATTCAGAGTGGCAAGTCTATAGAATTATGATTCATACTTTAAGAAACTATCAACAAAAGATTGATAGAGCTGACTATACATAAAATGTTTCATGGGAAAAAACACATTTCAGGCCAACAATAACAAAACATACCAAATGTCTGGGACACAATTTTTGGAAGTGGTGAATTTTCATGGTACTTTTATCCTTCTTTTACCTCCTGTGAATTCTTGAGTCACACAACAGCCGGAAGTCAATTTCCCTGTATAAACTCTATTTAATAGCTTCTTTTAATTTTATGCTGAGTAAAGGGGGCCATGCTCATCTTGACCTCAGATATGACATCAAACAATATTTAGGTTGTTCACACCTAATTAACCTCATTTGTCTAAGCAAAGGGTTGGAACTTACTTTCTGACTTTGCCTCCCGACCTTGTCCACTTCTAAAGCAGTACTGCCTAATCCTAGCTCTGAGATAGTGCGGATCCAAGTGTGAATTTAACAATTCAATCTGTGATTATCCAAATGAGATAATTAGTGAAAAGGCCAGTTTTCAGCTGTGACCTTTTATTCTTTATTTTGTTAGCAGGCAAATAAACATACTATAATTTTTTAATGACATAAAGGGTCCCCTTGCTGATATTGGATCAGAATTGATGCATTTGTGTGTGAAACAGTTAAGTAAAATATTACAATGGTAAGATACAGTAAATACATTGATACATTTATTTTTATTGTTAGAAAGAATGAATTGGTGTAGAAAATCATAAACAAAGACAAAGAATAAGGTGAAGTTCAAGTTACTAAAATATACAGATACAGCTATCAATTCAAATTATTTTAGATTAGGTTAAATTCTTAGAGATTTCACCCACATCAAATTAGCATATAAAGATAAATATTGGAAGCCACAATGAGGTTTATTATATTGCAACATGTTTGAGTTCTTTTTATCAGGTTTATTCACCATTTTTGTGTGCATAACCATAAAATTTCATGGCTAGCCATTGTTTATTTTCAAAATAGTACTTTATTAATAGTTTTCTTCACTATAAAGACAAACACAAGAGATTGAACTTTATTTTTTTTTAATTGTGGGAATAAAATTCGTGACAAAGAATTGGAAAATGGCTATAGTATTCATAGGAATTCATTTTCAAGTCACGAACACTTTGAATATGCATTTAAATTGTTATACAACCAACTGAGCCAATTTAAAGACAGTGATGACTGTACTTTGAATAATTGCTTAGTCTACTTTACACCAGAAAGGTAAAATGCATTTTTTGTTCCTTTGTTCACTTTAAAATTACTTTTTCAGTTTAAAAAATAATTTTATACTCTTTTTTTAATGACCATCTACTAAAAGTAATGGAAATGTCAGTTTTCACTATTACAATATTTAATAGCATTACAAGAGAATATGTGTGTATATATTTGTGTAATTCTGTCTTCTATATCTATTTTTTAGAAAAAATGTTGATATCTCTTACCTTGCATATTAAAATTTTATATTTAAAATTTACAAAATATGAAACTAATGTAAATATATGAAATTATAATCATATTCCACAACTCTTAATCATATTAAGAAATATGTTTTTAAATTCTGAATGCTGAGCAGCAGTTAAAGAATTCTATTAAGTGTACTTGAATTTCATCTATAGAGTAAAATAAACTAGCATAAAAAACACATTAAATAAAAACATTCCAAAAATTTGATTATCAATTACTTGTAAAACTATGTAATCTAAAGTCAAGACTTAGTGTTCACACTACCAGTAAGAGCCTCTGGGATTTTATTTAATGCCAAAGATCCCTATAATTTATTAATCATTTGGAAAGAAAAGTGTCTTTGAAAATAAAATTTAATTTATCATTTTAATGGAAATTAGAGTAATTTCAAATAGAACTTAAGGGGTTATGTTCTATTTGTTATTTATAAATAGCTTTAAAATTTATACTGCATATGAACACTATATTCTTACAGGTATTTATAGCTAAGAAAAACATCAAACATTAGACTGAACCACATAACGTTGTTTATGTTACCATTTTAACTTATGACAACGGCAATGACATACAGTTGAATTTACCACAGTAATCAAATTATGAAGTAGAAATTCTAAGTTTCAAGTACTAGCAAAAGTCAATTTACCAGAAGGACAGCAAATAGGTTATTTATCCTTTCTTCCAAAATAAACTTAAAGAGAAATGTTGTACATTATCAAGGGTCTTTAGTTTGATATGTCTCATGTGGTGAAGTAAATAAAGTTGATATCAAAGTGATTTCTGAGAACTGGGGACTATTTAGCCTCTTTCTCAGACTCCATCCCAACATCATCTGCCATCAGAAGCCATCTCTTTTTCAACTAACAGTTTCTTACATTTTATGAGTTTGCAGGCTGGTAACATTATAATATGTGCAGTATAAAATAAAATATGATGTCCACAGTATCTCTGACAGTTTATTATTTTTATTTTGTAATATTTTATTTATTTATCTTTAGAGGGGAAGGGAAGGAGACAGGGAGAGAGGGAGAGAAATATCAATGTGTGGTTGCCTCTTGTGCATCCCCTGCCGGAACTGGCCTGCAACCCAGGCATGTGCCCTGACTGGAAATCGAACAACGATCCCTTGGTTCACAGGCCCACACTCAATCTACTGAGCTACACCAGCCAGGGGATATCTCTGACAGTTTATATCCCCTGTGATAGAGTTATGTTTGTAATCTTGATTTCCATAGGTACTTGCCGAATAACTTGCCTAAAGCTGTGTTCTCAAATAATAATAATATATATCCATTAAATCCACATTCATGCTTTTTCATTCAGTTTTATTCACAATAATGTTGAGTTGGGCACATGTAAGGCTTAGTTTACTCTCTAATTACTCGTGCAGTTATTATGCTACTTTGTATAATTATTTTAGTTTAATAATAACTGCCTTCTAAAAACTTGACATGATGGAAATTACCATCTTTTTAGAACAGATGATGAAAATTAACTTAGTAATTATTCATTGGCTGACATATTCCATAGACACAATTTTCCCACAGCTATTGTGAAAAAGGGTATCATAACCAAGATAACTCAGATTCATATGTTTAATTGCAGTTACTCAAATACTAAGATGAGGTCCTTGTCAACTCATAAGAAGGAATATTGAAGGTAAGAAATGTTTTACCTTATGGGAAAACAAGATGATGAGAGCAATGTCAAAATGTTTCTGGATTCGGTAAAATAAAACACTGAAGAAACATCGTATGAAGACACTCTCAGTGATAGGTTAACTACCTTCAAGTTGTCACAATGGCTATGATTGTAGTTTGCACTTTAAAGGTATTCTCTGTATGGCGGGTTTATTGCAAGGTGCAGTGGTAATAGGGAATAAATAAAAGGAGCTATCTTTCTGAAATTTCCTTTCTCTAAACTCTCATAAACAAATAAACTAATTCATAAATTTATTTTTGTCTTTCTTTTCCCATGACATTATTAGAACTATAATAGTTCAGATTGCTTTAAAATAATTTTTAAAACCCTGCATTATGCTTCATTATTTATAAGATTGTAACAATTTAAAACTTGCTCAAATACAAGTTTTTACAATTTCTGAGTCGATTTATTCAAAACCAGGGTTTCAAGTGTTACCTTTACTAATTTATTTCTATGACAGTCTTAGATCTCCTTTGACATGCATTATGCATTGCCAGCTTAATCAATTCTTGGTTCAAAAACACATTGGATAATAGTTTTACAATTTCTTTAACTTAAGCAGCCTATTGGTAGTTTTGATAGGAGGTTGTATAAGCTTAGTGACTTTCTGCATTATGTGGTTTATGAATAAGTAATGGTTATTTTCAAACCTTCTTGTATAAATAAATTTAATTTGTTGCTAAAATATGACTGAATGGTAAGAATTTTAACACAAAGACCAAGGTACTATAGTGTTAAGAAAGGAGTGGGTATAATAAATTACACAATGGAGTACTACTCAGCCATATAAAATAAGAAAATTTTACCCTTTGTGACAGTATGAATGGACCTGGAGAACATTATTCTAAGTGAAATAAGCCAGTCAGAGAAGACAACTATCATATGATATTAGTCATATGTGGAATCTAATGACCAAACTGAACTAACAAGCAAAATAGAGACAGACTCATAGATAGACAGTAGGATGACAGCTAAGGCTGGGAGCAGGGTAGAGGAGGTTAGAGGTGGAGAGACAGCAAAAAGGAAAAAGGGCTCATGGACATGGACAACAGTGTGGTGATTGCTTAGGGGAGGGGGTATAAGGGGACTAAGTAATAATGGAAAAATACAATTAAAAAAAGAAAAGAAAAAGCCAGTACTGGAAAGGCAAACACTATTTATTTTTATATTGTGTATATTTTGTCAGGGTCTGCTGCTTCCATTTCACTGAGAATGACACTTACCTCAATAGTTCAATATTGTACACTAGATAATTTTTTGACAGAGCTTTTTAAATAGTTTTTCTGATCCTTGGAGTTCTGTAGATTTGTTTCCATGTGAGCTGGTTGTTTTGTATAAAGTGAATTCTTAAAATTAAAAAAAAATTCAAATTTATTTCATAAAAAACAAAAGGTAAAAGAAATCTGGTGGGAAGTGACAGGTCTATAGTCACTAAGAAGAAGAACAATTACTTAGATTTATCCTAAAATCACATTATTATATATTAAATCAATTGGCATATGATTGGATTTTTGTAAAGCTTGTTTTAGAAGAAAGAATGCAGCAGTGAATAAAACAGAAAAACCACTGCTCTTTGCACAGTGCTTACATATTATAAAGTAGAGAAAGACATGAGCAAAATCTGTAAGAAAATACCATGGTGGATTTTGGAAATATTGTAAAAGTGCGTAAGTCAGGAAGGTGGAGGAAGTTTGCAGGAAAGAATATATGTCAGTTGAGACACAGTGGCCAGAGAAGGCCTCAGTGAGGAGATGTCAGTGAAGGAACTACTATGGAGGAAGTCAGGGGTAGGGGCATAGCATTCTTAAAAAAGGGAATTGCAAATACAAATGCTCTGAGGTAGAGGAATGGCCTGGTATTTAAAAACCTCTCATGATACAAAGCCAAGTAAACAGGAGAAACACCATAAATAATGGGAAAGAATGAATGAATAAAACAAACATTATAGAAAAAGGAAATTTGAAAATGTATTTAGTCCATCTTAGAAAATTGTAGAATTATATACATTATAATCTCATCAAACTATGGAAAATTTTGTGTCAAAATTGTATATGCTATAAGATTATATTTATTCTTTTATTTTTAGAGAGAGAAGGGAGGGGAAAAGAGAGGGAAACATCAAAGTGAGAGAGAAACATCAATCCATTGTCCCTCACATGCACCCTGACCAAGGACCCAACCTGGAATCCAGTCATGTGCCCTGACAGGAATTGAACCGGAGACCTTTAGCTTTGTGGGATGATGCCCAAACAAATGAGCTACACCAGTCAGGGCGAAATTATGTATGCTATAAAATGTGTGATCAAACAGCAAGTGTACTGTGTTCTAAGACCAAAAAGAGCTGACTGGGGAAGCATAAATACACTGCTTGCAGTAAACTATTGTTCTACATATTACATCCATCATTGGATGTACTCTCAGTAGCTCAACTTTTGAGAGATCCCTTCCATGGCCCATAAACTGGAGTCAATTTCTTTAGGAAACATGCTAGATATTTACATTTTCCTATCAGAACCATTTGTTTCCTTTCTTTTCCCTTTTGGTTCAACTACTTTAGCTTTTATTTCTTTGTTTTTAATCATAATGCCTTTTAAATGTATTAAATTTATGAATTCAAATTATATCAAATTATATATTCACTTTTATTGATACATTGTTAGAACTATAAGCAAAAAATGCTGTGGTATTGAAAGATTAAATGTCTTTACCAATCCAGATTTTCCTGAAAATACCGTATGTTATATGTCAAAATAATAAATTACCCATAATTATTATAAAGAGGAAAATACACTAGAGACTTGAAAAGCTCTGCTACTGACTTTCTCTGTAACATTTTGTAAGTAGGCTAATATTTCTAGTCATAAATTACACCAGTTATAAAATAATGACATAAACTAGATTACCTGAGCGTTCCATGCCAGTGGTATGATTTCATATAAATTTTCCTCTCACTGAGTAGGTTGAGTTTCTGAAATTTTTTGAACTTCTTTGAATATATTAGATTATTCCAAAAGCAGTAAGATATAGCTTTTTAGTAAGGAGGATGTAGCAAAGTACTGGCGATAAATATAGAAATTTAAGCAAGTATTAATCATGATTCAGTAAGACTTTAAATTACAATGTTAAGAGGAGTCAGTATTTTTCCCAGCACTAGTGAAAGTCCACATCTGAACTTTACATATTCTTCTTTCTCTGAAAGTCCAAAGCTATAATTCATTGCAATAATATAGCACCTGTAAGTAATATATTAGAATTATAAAACAATATCATTCTTAATTATTGCTCTACAGTTTGTCACTGGCAACTTGATCTTATGTGATAAAAAGAGAATATATAGAAATACATACAAATTTTGGGGTAAAAGACACACAGATTAGTATTTTACAAACATGTATCAATATCTGCTCAATCCATCTGGTATGG
>PVKU01011534.1:0-42561 GCA_004027475.1 Anoura caudifer | reverse complement strand
AGTTTGTCCTTAAAATTAATGCTTCATTCATTCTCTCCCTCCCAAAACTCTGGTAAGCAGGACTAAGTGTATGGCCCGTTTGCTAGTTATTTACAAAGAAGAGTAATGAAAAGAGTAGAGATGTGCTAACAAAACGGACCCCAGTACCTGCCTCTCTTTCCCCCTTCTACCTTCACAGAGTGCCTACTTGGGTAACGTGTTTAATCGGATAGAAGGGTCCCCATGTTCCTCATTGTACATTGTACTAGTAATCTTTTATGACGTCTCAGACAATATATAGTGACATCAGGCCCTAGGAGCCCTTTCTACACCTGGAGTATCATTACTCTTACAAATGGTACATCATTATGTTATGAGAGGCTGTTCTGTGTTCTAAATAGTACAAGCCCAGCAGCTGTGGCCCAGGTGGCTGTGGGGAGAGCACTGCTAAGTGCACAGGAGATGAAGGAAAAGCCAGCTCTTCACCCAGAAATGCACCTGCCTGGTTGCTGAAGGACAGGTGCTGGTCACTTTGGGAGGCTGGGGATTGAGGTGGAAAAGCGCTGCTTTGGAAGCCTGGCAGGTGCAATTTGGTTTTCAGCTCCGCCATTGATGAGCTTGAGCACATTCCTGACCTTCTCTGCACTTTAGCTTCTTGAACTTTAAAAGGTAGAGAATATTCCTGCCTCGTGGGGATATGAAGTGTTACAGCCATTTTAGAAACCAATGTGCACATCTGTGGAAATTAAAAATATGTGCAGTCTTCAAACCAGAACCCCCACTTCTGGAATCTATCTCATAGAAATAAAGGCATCAGTGCACAAGGACGTGTGTGCTCAGGTGTTTGTATGGCATCACTTCTGCTGCCCGTTTAACTACCAGGGGAACATGTGAGTGATTTGGAACATTTACCCCCTGGAATATTGTGCAGCCTTCAGAATGAATGAGAGCTTTTCGTGGAGATATTTTCGTGACTTATGGTTAAAAAGAAAAATAAAATGCAGAAAGGGATGAATAATACATACCATTTTGGTACATTTTAAAAGCTCTTTTCTATGTATGCATGCATGCATGTGTATACATTAATATGTATGTGTGCTTATAATCAATATGAGCTGGAAAAAACGACATGGAAGTGGACGTATGCATGCATAGATTACCTCGGGGGAGGAGACAGCTACTTGAGGATATGGTAACAAAAAATAGAGTGGGGATTAGCGAGAGCTCGGACCAACATCCCTTTACTGTAACAGGAGGGAGGAGAGAAAGGCTGGGAAAAGTTTCAGGCAAATTTGGAGGCTGTTGAGGAAAGTGAAGAAGCTCTGTCTGGTGACTTATTTTCCTCTGTGGAGGTAAGGTCACCCATTCCCCCAGTAAGGGCTCAGAGAAAGCCCAGATCTCTGCCCATAGCCTGATGGGGCCTGTGAATAGTGGTGAGTGGGAACCTACGTGAGCCTGGCCTATGAGGAGCTTAGTGGCTAGTGGAGAGATGGTCCTTAATCAAATGATCACATCCCGACAGCTCTGTGATTGGCAAGAGATGTATTGATCAGCATGTTTTTTTAAATTTCAAGTGATTGTAGACTCAGCAATCATGAGGAAGCACAGAGAAAAGCCAAGGTTCAAGTGCGAAAGGAAGACTGTGGAGGCCTGGGGATGGGCAAAAAAATAAGTAAATAAATAAAAGAGGGAGATCCTCCTGGTACATGAGTCTTCCCAGTTGGAGCTGAGCCTGAGACTGTCCCTGCTCTGAAAATAGGTGGTTGGTGTGTCTGACCTACCAGGTGAGAGTTCAGCTCACCACCTTTTCCGCATTCCTCCACTGTCACCGGTATCATTCATTCCCACAGGGAACTGGCTCTGGTTTCTCATTACTCTGGGGAGAAACTCTAATCAGATTACTAACATCTGGTGAAAATTGTATATTTTCAAAGTACTTAATGATTTAACAGCAACAATTAAAATGGAACTCAAAACTAAAAGGCTGAGCCTAACTGGTTTTCTAGAGCTTTGCAGTTCTGTAAGTGTATGCCTGCGCCTGGCTCTTGTTTGTCTTAATCTACTTGAGGGAAAAAAAAATACAATCAAGAGTTCAAAGATCTGGATCACAATTTGCATCCTGACTCTGTGTAATTTTGTCACTTTACCTCCCTAATTCTCAGGTTCACCTTCTTTGAATTATAAGAGCTCTCAATTGTGTGTTCCGACCAACTAATTTAAGAGGAATTTACAACATGTACAACTTGAATTTTTGAAAAAATTCTGAGTATGAGATACCTTCTATATGTCACAATAATTAGATAGGTTGACTAAGTCTGATTTAATTACTATGCTGTTCCTCAGCCATAATTTTCAGAACTTTCCACCCTCGCATTAGGTTTCTTTACCCTTGACATGTTTACTTTCTTACCTTAGCACATTATTTGCTCTTGCCTCCCTTGCATTTCTGCCTCCTCTTAAAATACTGTGACTGTTCCTGTCCTTCTGTGATTAACAATTTTACAGAGTGCAAGCTGCGGCTGACTGCTCTGAAGCAGAGAGTTAGGTAGACACGGCGAACCTTGGGGATATGTCTCAATTCTGAGCAGCCACGTTTCATGCTCATTAGCCACATGTGGCCTGTGGCTGCTGCAGTGGACAATGCAGCTCTGCTCCTTTACTAGCAAGTTCGTTCTCTCCTTCGAAGTAGACTTCCCTTCACTTTGAATTATGGAGAAACTCTCTTTCACACTTGAAAACCCAGATCTGTGAGCTCCATGATTCGGGGAGGGGGATGCTATCAGGGAGGTCAGGGAGAGTCCTTGTGGCCCAGGGCAGTGGGAGAAGCACTTTCACTGAAGCGCTGTTTTTTATGAGGTAAAATAGACAAAATATCATATAGTTTCAGGTGTGCAACATAATAATTAAGTGTTCATAATATTGCAAAGTATTCACAAGAGTCGACCTGACATCTGTCACCTGTCATCTGTAGGTACAGAAAAATTTTTTCTTGTGTTGAGAAACTCCAAGATTCCAGCCACCCTCAATCATGCAATACGATGTTATTAATTCTAGCCAGCATGCTGCAAATGACATCCTGATGACATTCATTTTATAACTAGAAATTGTTCCTCCTGACCCCCCTCGCCTATTTCACCTGCCCCAAGCCTGCTGCCTCAGGCAACCACCAGGCTGTTCTCTGTATCATGAATGTGGGTTATTTTTGTTTGTTGATTTATTTTTCATTGTTTTAGATTCCACGTATAAAGGAGATCAATTGGTACTTATCTTTTTCTGTCTGACTTACTTTGCTTGGCATAATTCTGTCAAGGTCCATCTATGTTATTGTAAATGGCAACATTTCATTCTTTTTTATGGCTGAATAATATTCTATTGTGTATGTATATTTATATACATCTTATCATATATATGGAATCATCATAAGATGTATGACATATATCATCATATATCGGTATCTCCATATATATATATAACATCACATCTTTACCCATTCTTCCATCAATGGAGCATTTTTTTTTCTTATTGTGTCAAGGTAATGGTAGACAAAAGCTCATATAGAGTCATAATATTACTTTTTAAAATTTTACAAGTGACATTAAATACTTAATTAACACATTACTTCATTTATCCCTTGTGACTGAGCATTGCTTTTATCAGATAGTGATGGAATCAAATCCTATAACCTACCCAAAAAGACATGGTTCAGGAAAATTTGAAAGGCCTATTCTTAACCAAAAACAAGATATAAGTGGCAATGGGTATGATAAGGTAGACAAGTTTGCCAGCCAGGATTCTGGCAAGAAGCCAATGCCACATTCTCGTGGGAACAGCTGAGAGTTTAATAAAGAGATCGTTCTCTGTGGTAACAGAAGGCTTTAAGGAAATGAGTGAAGGGTGGTGTAGTATCCTTGGGTTGGCAGCAGGGAGGATCCTTCATCATCTTTGACCTGCCGGAAGAGGCAAAGCAGGAGGGCAGTTACTTAACTCAGAAAGAACAGCCACTGGGAGCCGGCCAGGTGGCAAGAGTCACATGGGTCATTGGTGGGGGTGGGGAGACACACCCAACCTGCAGGAAACCAACAGAGGGAGCACAGGAAACTCAGTTTGCCCTCTGATCTCCCACCAAAGCCCCTCACTGGCTGAATGCAGCTGCATACCAGCAAGTGGTAAGCCAATGAGACAGTCCTTACAGGTCACCCTCCCCCAGGGGCACAGCAGGGTGGAGAGGGGTGGAGAGGGGAAGATAGAGGAAAGATACCCAGCACAGTCAGATAGGCCAATCCTTGGTGAGAACTGAGAGCAGCATCTGCTGGAGCACACCTCATCCACCAGACCTTTCTCCTCCAGGTGGGCTGGCTGCTCAGGCCCAGCCTCCTTCCCTGCAATCCGTGCTACATGACGGGGCTGACGGAGTTTTTCAGGGACACAATATTGTATCGAACCTTTTATTTACTGCCTCTTAAACACATCCAAAACTTGTTTTGAGGTTTTCTAAGGATTTTTACTACTCACAACCACAGGAGAAGAGATAGAGAATAAACAAAAGGGCAAGTCCCAAAGCTTCAAACTCATTTTACAAAGTTTAACAAGGAAAATGTTCTGAGGTCTGTAATGCATTGCCGATTTGGCCTATACTGTTCCTCAGCAGATGAGTCTTGTTCCTCCTGAGGCCTTAGGTTCCCCGGGCCAGCAATTTTGGGCAGGAAGGTACTAGTTCCCTCCAGTTTCCTTTGCTTTCCAGAAATTTCTGTATCTACCATCATGTGCATGGCTTATAGTAAGGATCACAAATGCAAATGCATGTCAGGGCCTGATGGGAATTTTAATAAACTGGGCTGGCTGGACACCATGACACTTAACATGCAGGGCACTAGTGTTTTACATATATCAGGTCCTTTGCTCATCACAATTTTATAAGACAGGCATGATTATTATCCCTATTTTTCAGATGAGCAAATTGAGACACAGAGCAGTTCATTCAGAAAATGCATTTCCTACATAAAGGGGCCCCTGGGTACTGGGCTACTCGTTGAATCCTGCAGGAAAATGGGTCATGGCTACATATTTTTTTAAGCCTTGAAATGTGAGTTTAATGTGAACTCCCTCAATTAAGATTAAAAAAAAAACAAAACTGGCAATTATTTAGAAATTTTAAAAACACTAATGAAGGCCAAAGAGAATACCTCTCTGGCCCAGTGCCTTCAGACTGCCCATTTGCAATCTCAGGTCAATGATTGTAGAAACCTTTTAAGCAGCAAAGCTAAAATGTTGTTAATTAAAAATACAGAGAACTCTGATAAATAATTATGAGTCTGTGTATCTGCTCTGGGTTGTGTTAACCCTCTAGGCTACTGCTTTTCCTCAGCAGGGGGCCACTGGGACACCCTGTGTCACCCAGAAACAACCTGAAAGCCAGCTCTCCACAGTAAGTTAACTAAAAGTAGCCCAGAAAAGAACTGAGCAAGTAAACCTCATTTGCATTGCACACAGGAGGCCTGACACCAGGCTTCTCCTTTTCAATTAGCCTTCTTCACATGGAGTTGCCAGGAGGAATTTAATTTTACCTCCAATCATTTTTCTATTATCTTTATTTGGGAAAATAAATAACCATCCCTTATGCTGAGTATTCAAGTTGAAATTGTAGAACCACTACCCAGCTGGAAGAAACTGTTTGCTTTGCTGAGCCTGTCTTCATTTCTTACAATTGTTTTTTATGTCAGGTGCAAAGCCAGCATACGCAGTCCTGGCTGTGCTATAAATACACTCCCCAAATTGCTTCGCATCTCTGAAAGTTAGTTCGTACATGTGCACAGGTATGTCTTTTTAAAGTGCTCCCCCACCCCAAGAAAACATCAGTAGCACTTGAGGCAGAAAAATGACTAATTTGGGTGAAAATAGTTTGAGAGTCCAGGGTTTTTAAAAGCAAACATTGCTTTAAAAACCTTCACGATGAGCTCTGATGGGCAGCCCTTTTCTCCATCTCTGGTGATGTCAGCCTTTTGTTTGGCTTCAGCAATCATTTATGAAATCTCTCAGCTAAGATCTCATTCTCATTCACTTTGAAACTCTAGCACCTTATTTTTAAGCATCTTTGGAAACATCTACTCAAAGGACCCACAGTGAGAGCCCAGGCTTCTTGTCCATCTCGGTCTTCCCATGTGTGGGCAGGGCTGGGGGTGAGGGGAAGACCACAGTCATGTTTGGAGAAGTGATGGCCCTGGAGTTGACTTGAGGGGATGTGTCATGGGAAACCTAGTGTTTGTAGGTGTGGCCGCGGGGAGCAGGGGAGAGCCCTCCCGTCCCCACCCAGGATGCTTGTTAAACCCTAGTTGGCAGATGCTGCCTTCCCTAGGACCCACGGAAATAGAATCTCTGGGATTAAGGCCACCAAGCCACAGCCCGCCTAGTGGGCTTAATCCTACAGAGTGACAACTCTGGAAATGTCCTTGTGCCCATTTTGCACCAGAATTACCTGGGAAGAGGAGGTACTAGTCTAAAATGCAGGCTTTGGGGCCCCACCTCACACCAACTTCATCAGAATCTCTGCAGTTGCAACAGGGGAATCAGGTATTTTAACAAGTACCCCAGGTGACTTGTGAGCAAACTATAAACTCTTGTAACAGAAGGCATGGAATAGAAACCAATGAATGTCCACATTTCTTGTGCATTTCCAATGTGCTGGGTTGTTGTGCTTTGCATGTGCCAACTCAGTGACTCCTCCCCAGTACCGCTTTGGAGTAGGTACTATCATTCCCATTTTCCAGAACAGGAAATGAGGCACAGAGAGATCGAATACATTTCCCAAGGTTACATACCTGGTTGGTGGCAGTGATGAGAACCAAACGCAGGCAATTTGGCTCCAGATACTTCAGAGCCTTTCCCACATGGTGGACCCCAGGGACACTGGCCTAAAATTCATGTTCTGGGCTCCATCTCCCAGAGATTCTGACTTGGTGGGCCCTGGTTAGCCTGCTGGAGCTTAACAAGCATCCCGAGGGGGCTCTCCCCTACTCGCTGAGGCCACACCTTCAAACACTAGGCTTCCCATGAGACACCCCCTCAAGCCAACACCTCTGCCATCACTCCTCCAACATGGCTGTGGTCTTCCCCTCACTCCCAGCCAACAGCCTCGTTTGGAGCATGACCCACGCAGAACCCCCTCTCCCATGTCATCAGCCTGCCTCTTTTTGCTAGGTCTTCCCTGTATCTACAAATGTGTTTAAGGCATCCCCTGCCAAAAAAAAAAAAAGACAAAGCTGAAACAACACAACCATAGGTGACCTCATGCCTCTAGCCCAGCTCTCTCCTTAGCTTTCACATCAGACTTTGAAAAGTAATAGTCCACTTCTGCCATCTTTACTTCCACAGACCCTCTGGTCACTCCTCCGCCGACACATTCTGGTCCTAGTCACCACCATCTCCTCGATGCGGCTCTAACCAAGTCTGATGGCCTCTTAAAGGCGCGGTCCTATATGGCTGTTTTCTGTCATGTCCTCTGCAGAGCACAGCGGGGCTGACCACTTCTCGATTCTTCCCTCCCTCTTAGCGTCTGTTGCTCCAGTCTTTCCCTTTGCATTTCTCCCATGGTCTTCTCTTTCTCTTATTTCTGGATTCTCTTCTCTGTTTGCTCCTTAAATTCAGGGACTCCCTAAGGTTCTGTCCTGGATATTCTTTTCTCCATCTTTGGCGATGTCAGCCTTTTGTTTGGCTTCAGCAATCATTTATGAAATCTCTCAGCTAAGATCTCATTCTCATTCACTTTGAAACTCTAGCACCTTATTTTTAAGCATCTTTGGAAACATCTACTCAAAGGACCCACAGTAATTTCACACTTATCCCAAGCAACTCATTTATGTATCCTCCCCAAGCACACTTTTAGCTCTTTATTTTTTAATTTCTGTTGATTGTTTTATTATCTATTCCATCTCCCGAGTCAGAAAGTTGAGTCATCTTCAACCCCTTCTATCTCACCTTCACATTCTATGGAAGCCTTGAACTTTCTAGAAAATGCCTTGCTACTGCCTTACTTAGTTCAGGTTTGCAAATGGCCTGAGAACTAGACTGTTTGCAGTTCCTCTTGCTTAGTCTAACTGTAATATGTGAGCAGGCCTGACTTCCAAAGAAACAAAGTTGACGGTATCATATCTCTGTTGAGTCAATATTGAACCTACGTGCTCACGTCTGAACACCTTGACTTGAACACTTCACCCCATCTTTAATCTTAGATTCTCACCACTCTGTTCACTCCCCCTCTGCTTTTGCCACCCAAAACTCCTAATGGCCATTTTTCTTTTCCTCATTTGATCAATGCAACCTCATTTTCCAAGCCCAGTGGAATGCTATGTCCTCTGGGAAGCCCCAGTTTCTCCAAGCAGGGACTAAGTTACTTATGCTTTGGCTGCTTCAGGAGTTGAAATGCCACTCTGCAATAGCACTCACACAATGCGTCCTAATTATCTTTGTACACATCTGTCTCCATCCCTCAGCTGGAAGCATCGCAGAGCAAAGACCACTGATTCGCCTTATCTGTCTTTGTAGCCTCAGAGCCTGCAGACGGTAGATACTAAGTGTTTCTCTAACAGATGGCAATTGCTCCCTGGCACTCGGAGTGCAATCAATGTCACAGTTACTTATTTCCTAAGGTCCATTAAATTTGGCCCCAGCACTCACTTGCCAGGTTTTTTAGGCATTTTCTAGCATGGAGCTCTTATGTCTTAGAAAACTACAGAATTGGTGATGGGAGAGGGTCCTGTGTACTGCTCATGGGGGTCATTGCTGCTGTGGCAAACTAGAATCATTGGAAGTCAGCTTCCAATGGAACAGTCAGGACGTCCGGTGTGAGCCATCTACACCCACCCATAGGGGCGCCTATACTGCCAGCCCCTTTTGAAGCCTGCCTATCTCCATGGTCCAGGACCCAGGCCAGGACCTAGTTACCGCAACCATCTGAAACTCTGACCTGCCCTCCCCCAGGCTTGGGGAGTCCCTGGCCCCATCTCCCTCTACTCTCAAAGGTCACCTTCTCTGTCTTCTTTGTTTCTCCAACTAAGTAGATTAGTTGCTCATAGGTCTAGATCAGGCACTGCCAACCACAAGCTGGCACGTACCAGAAAGTGGGCTGTGCCAGGAGACTGAGGAGGAGGACTAAGGACAACAGCTGCTTTTCAGTTTCAGCTGATGGACACCATGCAGGACGGCAGGCCCACTATGGCCAAAATGTTCTGTTTCTTCAACAGATGCTAAGAATGGGATTTTTATGAGAAATAGTTTGGTAATTAAATTTAAAGAAATCAATGTGGGAGCCAAATAAAGCCTCTTTGTAGGCCACATTCGGCCAGTGGCTGGGCAGGTTGTGTCCTCTGACCGAGGCCTTTCTGCCATAAGAAGTTTAGGGTTTGTCTCTGTGTTGGCCCATCCCCTCTGCAGAAGATTCTCATCTGTCCTGGAAAAGACAAGAGAACCGCTTACTTTCTCTCTCTCACTGAAGGGTGGAGAACCTTGTTCTAGCTGCTTTTGCTTTTTTTTTTTGGTAGCAATGGCGGGAGTGCTCTCAACTTTTCCATGGTGTGCTACAGAAGCAAAAACAAACAAAAAAAACCATAAAAAATAAGGACTAGTTAATTTTTTAATAAGTCACTTTGTAATATGTGGTTATCATGGCAGAATGATTTAGGATAGCCCAAAGTTGTACCCTTTCTTCTAAGGACCACTCTGTATTTTAATGGTGACCTTCTATAGCAGCGTGTTTTAAGCTATCTGGGGAAGGACATTTTTTAAAAACCTGTCATAAATTAATTGTAAAATATGATAATAAGTTATGAGAAAAGTGAAATAAAAAGGCACAATGCAAGCCCAATCATATTTCTCTATTATTAGGTACAGCAGACATAAAATCTGTCTGTCAGGTTGCTCTAAAGCAGTGGTTCTCAACCTGAAACATTTTGTCTCATGGGGACATTGGTCAATGTCTGGAGACATTTCTGGTTGTCCAAACTGGGAGGAGGATGCTGCTGGCACCTGGTGGGCAGATGCCAGGGATGCTGCTCAACATCCTACAAGGCACAGAACAGCTCCCCACAAGAGTCACCAGGTCCACGATGTCCATATGTTTCTAGCATAGTTTCTAAATGACGTTCTCATTTTCTGTGTTCAACTTTTTGTTGACCAGTTATGAGCACTTCCCAGACCAGCCATGGTCTGCCAATCACACTCCAAGGAGTAACATTGCAGAGGTGCTCCCACCTCCTTTCTGATCAGACCTAAGGCATGAGCCCACGGTGGGATTTCTAGACAACTTAGTGGATTTATCCAGAGGTCCTAATAGTGGGTGGCAGTCACACTGTTTACAACATAGACATGTCTTTCTTGAAATGACATAGGGAACCATAGTGTGAGTCCTCTGGTATACAATTATGAGTGCCTAGGTGTTTTTCTAAACAACAGAGAAGAAGGAATGCAGAAGCCCAGTACCATCATGTACTTCACTGACATGACACCCCTCATTCCTCTTGGCTATAACTTTTTAATCAGTATAGCAGGATTTCCCAAATTAATCACTAGTTTCTCATGACTTATCATTAGTGCTTGTTAAAAATGTAGACTTCAGGTTTCCACCTAAGATGTAGGAATTGGAGAGAAGGTGCTAAAAATCTATATTTTTAGTAACTGCCTTGGATGAGTCTACTGATTAGAAAGATGTAGAAATCACTAAGAGAAGGGACACCTCATTAGGCATTCTCCTGCCATTTATGAATCTGGTCACAACATGAGTCCTGTTGATGTGTTCATTTAACAACTCCTTATTCAGGGCCTGGCCCATGCCTAACGCTGTTCTGGGTGATGGCTTCAGCAGTGGAAAAGGCAGACAGGATTCCCTGCCCACACTCAGCTTTTACCCACACCCCCATTTGTACCACCTCTCCGTCCCTCCTCCCAGCCCTTACTGTCCCTGCCCTGGTGGCAGCAATTGTCATCTCTCACCTTGATTATCGAGACTGGTATCTTCAGCTCTGGTTTCACCCAGTGGCTACCCCTGCCTCTGTCTTCCAAATGCTACTGCCTCTCTCCATCAGTCCCCAGATTAAAACCCTTCAGTAGTTCTTCACTGCCTATAAGTAAGCTTCTAAACATGGTCTACAGGACTTTCATGACTTGGGACCTGCTCTCTTCTCTCCCCTTATCTCTGGACACTCCCAGATCCCACTTCACCCTCTCCAAGAAACATTGGCCCAATTATTGATGCTGGGCCAGATGCTAAGTCTTTGCCCATGTTGGTCCCTCTGCCAGAACTGCTGGTATTCTACCTCGTTTCCTCAACCCTGTCAGCATGATAAACTTGAATTCATTTTCCAAATATTTGTACTCCCTAAGGACCTATTTTTCTGAAATGTTTTTGGTGAAAAGCTGTTAGTACAGATTGTGGAAAGTATCTTTGCTAGTCTGTGCCATCCAGGGTAGAAAGAGGGCACAAGCTTTGTGCTTACAGAGAGCTGCACTCCAATCTTACATCTGAAACTCCTCACCTCCATGTCTGTGGACGGGTCACTTAAACTGAGCCTCTGTTTGTCCATCTATAAAAAGAGGACAATAATAATTTGCATTATAAGGATTACAGGAGGGAATGTATGAAAAGCAGTTGGCAGAGGGCTTAGCTGATAATACATGGTTAAAGATGATAGCAACCATCATTAGTAAAGATTGTCACTCTGGTTGGAAACATTTCTTAATCCTGCAAAAGGAATTAGCCATCCCCTCAACTGTGGCTCCTCAATGGCCCATATATTTCACAGAACATAAACTATTTAAGAAAGGTTAGCTGGCACTCATCCTGTCTCTCTCAACCACGCTAAGGTATTTGGAGGGAAAAATTTTGCTTTAAATTCTTAGTAAGTACCCAGGGGAAGTGCTCAGTAATTGAAGAATAAAAGCAAGAGAGAATATAATGCAATGCCTTTGTTTAGGAATAAATATGGAAGTTGAGATAAGCCAGTAAGAGGTGAGCTCTTAGAACAGCCTCTGGTTTTTGATCTAAGAAATTTCGAATGGCATTTCTCCTGGTTGGTGTAGGGAGGGGAGGGAGCAGGAGTGTCATTCCTTGTCATTTCTGTAATACACTCTGCGGTCCCAGCTGGGCCTGGTTATTAGTCTCACACAGGGAGATATGTAATTTACCAGAGCTGACATCAGCCACTGTTCTGATCTGGAGTTAAAAGGATCCCCTTGTTATAATGCAAAAAAAAAAAAAAAAAAAAAAAAAAAAAAAAAAAAAAAAAAAAAAAAAAAAAAAAAAAAAAAAAAAAAAAAAAAAGAAAGAAAGAAAGAAAAAAAAAAAGAAAATAAAATGTTGGGGGAAAGAAACAAAAAGAAAGAAAGAAAGAAAATGAAAACAATTTTGGTATTTTTAAAGAGGGCTACCAAAGATTAACTCCCGACATTCTTATTCATGCTTTCTTCACTAGACAGATCTCGGTCCTTTATCTGGTGAAACTGGGTAAGAAAGAGTAGATGGGGAGGGGGCTCAGAAACTTCATAAAACCTATCTGTGGGGTCTTAGTGTTAATATTTTAATAGCTGCAGCTGTAGGGATATTAGGAACAATGAGTTCTGATTTGGGAGGACAGGTCTGCACTGTCGCCACTGGTCGGGGCTTTAATGATGATAGCCGGAGGAACTAAGTCACCTGCTAAGGAATGAGACAGGCTCTGTGCAGAAGCAAACCAGGATTTTCTTCCCAGCCTGTTGAAGGATCTGGATTACACACGCAGTTCCCTAATGCAGTTGTCGTAAATGTGCTTTGAAGTGGCGTTAGCTGATCGCTCCCATTGTATCAACAGCTGAGTTCAAAGCTCCTGAGGGAATTTAACTGTAAACATAAAGCTTGTTGGAGGAATGACAAAAAAGCAGCATTCACTAATTACATTTAAATTTACAATAGGACCATGGCTAACACCCAATTTCCCCCAGCTTGCTGGAAAACGCGCAGTGTTGAGAAAATTTTAGTCTAAATTCCAAGCAAATATGTCACCTTTCTAATTCACCACCTCTTTTGCTTATTACTTCCAGGCAACATGGTGCTTTACCCCTTTCCCTTCTCCAAACTTGAAATTATGCAGAGGCAAAAGTCTGAAACACGATCTGGAAAAGGAATTCGCTTGTAGAACTCTTAAATGTCAAGGCAGTACTGAATGAATAGGTAGCGGATCTTGTTCACCTCAGATACCCTAACAGAGATTCCCTGGGCTGGCATCATATTTAGCTTAGGGCTTCTGAGGCCAGATCGGCCCCTGCGAGGTACTTGCTCCAAAAAAAAACTGGATGCTGGGAAGATCACAGGCCGAGGCTCACTCACCTGCTCCCACCCCCACCCCCACTTATTTCCTACCTATTCTTACCCAGGCAAATTACCTGAGCTCCTACACACAATCCCCATCCCTCCCCAGAGAGGGCCGAGGGACTCTGGCCCTGGGTCAAGTCAGTGGCATGCAGCCAGTCCCATGCCAAGTATTAATAGAGAGCTGCGGTCCTGAAGAGGCTGGCACCGGAGCCTCGCTTGGCAAGGTGATAGAAGCACCCAGCGCGCGTCCCGGCCCCTCCCCTTGCAGTGGCGGCTGTCGGGTTCACCTGCGGGTCCCTAAGGGGGGCGCTGCCTCAGCAACCGCAGCCGCTGCCTAGACTACAGGAGCCGCGCCCAGGGGACAGCCCGGAGTTGGGGAGCAGCGATGAGCCGCGACTCGGACCCTGAGTGCCCAGTTGACGGTAACGACTCTTCTGGCAAGGCCGCGTTTTTAGTCTTTAACTTCCCCCAATGCGGGTTGAATCTCCCGGCTGCGGGTTGACCCGGGGACAAGTTATTTCCCTGTAAAGCGGCTGGGATGGGTAGAAAGTCCCTTTCGTGGATTTTTGCACCCTTTCGTGCATCTTTTAAGGTTATTTTTAAGAATTAAACAAGTTATATGAAGAACAGAAAATCGCACTAGAAACAAACCTAATGCGCTCCATGTTTGTTAAAACACATGTTAGGGTTCCACCGATTGGTGCGCCGCTGTGGGTATCCTTAGGCACAGTGCAGGCAACTTCCCTGAAAGGAAGGTGACTTTGCTTCTGCTTTGGGATGAGCCCAGCATTACCTTCCCCCTCCCACCTCCTCCCACAGTTCTACAAACAGGCGTTTAAAGAGGCTACTTTGATCTTACAGAGTGAGTGATGGCCTAATGTACTTCGGATTGAAGCTGGGAGGTGGGGAAGTGGAACGTTTTTTGTTTAAAGAAGGAATGGTGGCAGCGGAACTCCCCAAACTGACTTTATAACTGGGGCGTCATTAGACCTACTGTAAAATAATGGTCACCAGCTTTCGTGAGGGTCTCAGATTCCTTTGAACGAACGTGTGATGATGGATGAGATACTCTGAACCCTTTTCCCATTCAAATGCACCTGTGATACACGTTTGGATGTTTGCTGAAGATTTCAAGCTAGACCCGTCCAGTGCCTGTGTATACCTCCTGTTTAAGAACCGCTGCTTGGAAAAGTTGTTATTATTGCTCTCCAAGCATTTTCACTTACTAGGTAGTTGTTGATCTTTGGGGAGGAGCACTCCTGTAGGAATAACTCCTCTTCGCTTTTACATCAGTAACCCTTTCGGACTGTACTGAACACAGCTCCACGAATATTGACGCTCTGGGGGATTGGGCTCAACAGGTGTGTCGGGTGTCAGGCGCGCCGACTTGGCTTCCCTGCGCATCCGTGGTCTGCACCGCAGGGAATCTGTGCAGCAGTTGGCAAGGCAAGAAATGGTGCTGCCAGAAACAGTTCATTTGCTCCTTTTATAGTCCCAAGGAGTGTTCCCACCGTAAGTGCCCTGGGTTATCTTTAAAACCGTTCTTTTGCAGGTTGCATTGTTATTGTTTTCATTATATGGCATAAAGAACTGGCACTTTCAACTACTGGAGCTAATTGTAAAACTATTACTTGTGTGTTCTTAGAGTCAGCACACACTGTAATTTAAGACACCTGGCTATTTGAGAGCTGATGGAGAAGCATAAATTAGATTGTTGATTTAAAAAGTTCCTAATAACGTGTCAGGCTTCCTCATTTGAGGCAAGAATGGGCACATTAATTGTACCCCACTACCGTAGCCCTGAAGTTTGGTTTGCTTTGTTTTTTGTCTTAATTTCTGTTTTAAAGTCACACACCCATTAGAACTCTGGTACAAACTTGTTTTTTAAAGTATCTATGCTTCCTGAAGCAAGTATGTGTCCTTGTTACCAGCCATGTCTGTGGTTTGTGAGGACTTCAATAGTTGCCACATATGAATAGTGAAGTGGGAAATGTAACCTTAAATCTGAATTCCGGGAACTACTGGAAGGCTTTCGCTGCTGTTATTCTTGAGCAGGTGATAAGTCAATAACATGTCTAATAACCCCTAATTGTGCCAAATGTTTGCTATGATATCTTAAAAATATATATGATATATCTTGATATATATATTAAGATAGTATATGATAAATATGTATATTTATGGTCACCAACTTTTGCGAGGGTCTCAGATTCCTTTGAATGTGTGATGATGGATGAGATACTCTGAACCACTTTCCCATTCAAATGCACCTGTGATACACGTTTGGATATTTGCTGAAGATTTCAAGCTAGACCCCTCCAGTGCCTCTCTCTCTCTCTCTCTCTCTCTCTCTCTATATATATATATATATATATATATATTTATAAATATAGATCTATATATCTTTTATACATAAATATATATGTCAGACATATATATATATATACATACACATATATATATCGGACTTAGTAAGTTCCTAAGCGTAGGTGACAAGATCATGCAGGGTGGCATTTGATGAGTATGTTAATGATATGCTGAGCTCTAATATAGGGTATCTGGTACAGACTGCACAGGGTGGTGGAGTGTCACGGGGAGTTGTGTTGCAGACAAAGAATGCTGCTTCTATGCCTCATGCTTTGAGGCAATTTATGATCTCGCCGCAGTACATCCAAGAAAAGTTTAGGCAATTAATTACACCAGATTTAGATTTTAATTCCACTAAATAAGTAATTCTTTGCACTCATAATATTTTCCTTTGTGGTTTGAAATAATAACATAAAGCTTCCACATAATTTGGTGGGCAAAGCCATTGTTTTAATTTTATTCAGCTTCGATGCTTGTTGAAACAATTAAAATGGAAGGAAATTTCAAGTTTTAATAGAGGGAGTAGTTTTTTTCATGCTGTTGAAAAGCTCACTTTTATATACTGTTTTATAAGCCTGGAATATTGTAATACAATTCATATCATGACATTCAGGAACAAAATGGCTGCATAACTTTTTTTGCCCCATTTTTATCTTTCAGTTTTCTTTCTCCCTCTAACTTTTCCACTTTTTTTTATCATCACTTAAATGAAACCCACCGCAGGCCGATTCACTGCCCAGAGATCATCCCTCACTTAGGGTGGCAGCGGCGGCGGCTGTTCAACACTGCTCTCTGTTCCGCTGAGCTGCAAGCCCGTCTTCTGACTCCTCCTGACCACCGATCCCTAACAAGTCAGTGGGAGGGGAACTATTATTGTCCGCTTCTTTTTTCTGAACGTATAACCCAGGTGCTCTACCTCCAGAGCCCACACACCGACCCCCTAACTCCTGCTGCGCTGTAATGCTGAACGTCCGCAGGTGACCCTCGGCAGCCTCCTTCGCCTGCCTGTGCTGGGGCCCCAGGAAAAGCACCGGAAAGGACCCTGGAAAGTGGCTCTAAGCTCACTGAAATGACAGCCGTGTTCTTTCCTCTTCCTTTTGGGTGGAAGGGTGTGAGGAAAGATGGTCAGTGTTTAAATGTTCCTCCTAATGGCCGGCCCGGTCGGTGCCAGGGTAGGAACCTGCGCTGTGTCGCTGGGGCAGCAGCCCCCTGAGTGCCAGGAATGAAAGGCAGCTTGGCCTTTCCGAGGCCAAGGGCAAAGGGCAGCGTGTTCCACGGCACACACTCTCTAACAGCCCTTCTTTCAGAGCAGGTTTACCAGTGGTCACGTTTTTCTTAGGTCACTAGAGACGAGTCTGTTTCAGGAGGAGGCAGACCCACAGTGCACCGAAGCTCTGCTCTGCGGGCAACCGTGGGGACGGATGAAGGGGAAGAGCGCACCGCGCTCTGCCGCCTGCTGCCTCCTCCTACTGGGCACCGCTGGATACGTAATCTGTCCTCCGCCTGTCTCAGTCTCCGCACCGGTAAAGTAGGGTAAAAACATCCACCGCTTCAAATTATTGTGAGGGTCAGGAGTAGTATACAGCATCCTCATATACTATCTGGCAGGTAGTAGGCTCTCGTAAATAAACTTGCTACATTCTGAAAATTGGATGCAGAGGTTAACAAGGTAACTGGAATAACTAATTTGTGTCTCCTAATTGTTTTGTATATGCTCTTGAGGTGCTTCAAGGTGGATGCTGTTGAGTATCCTTTCTTCATTTGCAGACGTAGCTCCAGAACAAAGCAGAGTGGTTTCTTCCTTTTTTAAAAAAATCACCACTCTTGGGAATTAATATGTGAATGAGTAACTTTTAACCTTATATGTTTATGTATAGGGGTCTGGCACAAATAATGCCCCCTTTTTATTATAAAATCATTTATTACAAAATCATAAGCATGTAATTCTGTGACATAACAATATCACACTCAAGCGTACCATATGGCATTTTAGGTGAAATGTCCATATTAAAACTATAAATTATTACACTCGTACTATTACCCTACCAACTACACTCAAGCAGGCCTTAGTTCTGTCAGACCCTATACTCGGCTGGAATTTTAATGTTTCTTTTACACCATCTCCGGAAACACCACAGTCACGTTTTCTTTCTAATTTCTCATTGCTTCTTCAATGTTCTGTCTGAGGAGAGGTTATCCTGGGGTTCTTTTCCCAGGATCTGCCAGTAGCACCACCATTCCCTTCCATGTGGGAAACTCCTTTCGATCTTCAAGGTAGTCCCTGCCCCATTTTTCAGGGTTTTTCCCCCTCACAGACACTCTTATCCCTTGCCCGTTATCCAGCCTTGCTATACTTCTCTAGAAGTGCCAGTCCCTTGGTTTAAGGATGGTACCCCATTCCATCCCACTGTGGAAGAATGGATATGGAGAAGGAAAAATGCTGGAAAGAAAACTGTATCTTAGAAACAGAACTCCTCCCTGCCAACTTTGCGCCTGACATGCGTGGGTTCTAGCACAGCCCCTTTCTCCCCCCTTTCTACTTATCCTTCCCTTTGAGCTTCAGACGATTCCTGAGACTGAAATTCTGTGATGGGTGGTTCTGTTTTGCATCTGTTATACCTCTTTTCAGGTTATGAAGGATTGATTATATAGAACACCACCCAGATGAAGAGACATCATTTTGCCATCATCCTCGGGGCACATGTCCTAGGTGCCCCATTCCAATGATAGCCTGATTTTGATAGTATTTACTTACTTGCATTTTTTATAGTTTAACTATCCAAGTATGCATTCCTAGAGGTAATAATTTAGTGTTACCAATTTAAAAAATTGTGGTTTTGAAGAATATATAGACTTACCCTCCTGTCCTTTTTTTATTCTTATAATTTATTTGTTAAAGAATCTGGGCCACTCGACCTGTAGAATCCTCCAAAAAACTGAATTTTGCTGCTTCTGTGCTCTTGGCTCAACATTTTTTGAAGATTACCTTCTTTTGAACTCCACTGGATAGCATCCAGCCCTTCCACTTGTCTAAGTACATTTCTTAAGTCTTATCTTTAAATTCTAGAAACAACTATGAAACCATTTTATCTATTAGGCTTCTTATTATTAGACAGTAAATCACTGAGCTTCTTATATTCATCTCATTTCCTGCAGTCACTTCATTAAGCACTATAATGAGCTGGTTGAAAATCGATACTCTCATTTGCCAATTAGTTCAAATACTAGTAACTTAGGAGTGTTATGGGGAAAGTTTGGAAACTCAATATTTTGAGCCCTTTTTTAAGATTTGTTTTCAGAATTTTTAATATTTTGTTCTATTTTACTTTTGATCTCTTAATTAATTTTCAGGCAATTATTTTTTTCTCTACTCTTAGCAGTTGGGGTGCAATAAATGTTTAGAAATATGGTTTGGTTTGAAAAATATAAATTCTGGGTTACTTAAGTTACAGTAGGTTACAGAATAGTTTATACAGTAATAGTCCATTTCATTGAAAAATAGTCATTCATTGATACCTACAGAACTGGAGCTGAAGGAATTTACACTTGGGGATTAAAAGTAATTGTGCACAATTGGGTGCATAATGGCTTTATTTTCTTAGTTTCTTCGTGTCTGTATTTTCTGTAGCGAGTCAGCATTGCTCTGACGGAAAAAATAAATTAACTTGGTGGAGGAGAGCGTTGGGATGGGGTTTTGTTTGGTTGAAATGTTTTTCTCATTCATTTTAGGCCAGGCTTTCTGGCTGTATTTATCTGGTTTGTTTTTTTTATCACCTTACATGAGCATGAATGTCATTTCTATTATTCAAACAAATCCTTACATTGGAATCTAAATGTGTTCATATTAACCCCTATTGCTGAATACTGAAGTTATTTCAACATTTTTAAAATCACAAACAAGATAGAGGGAAAAATAATTGGCTAAAAATTAATTGAAACTATAGAAACCAAAAATATGGGAGACCTTTACAATGCTAGAGAAGTATTAATGCTTTAAGGCAAATATAGTTAAAGTGTACCCAGATGTGCATAAGGATTACCAATCCTTGGAAATCCAATGACAAGAAATATTTGTTTTTTGACAAATGGTCATCTTGGCTAAATTGCACTTGTTCAAATTGCTGTTGGAGAAACAGTAGGCTGCTCTCAGGGAAGTACAACAATTTTATTCTAAAATTCATCCAGAATCTCAAGGAACCCCAGGTAGCCAAAACAATTTTTAAAAAGAACACATTTGGAAGACTCATGCTCTCTGATTTTAAAACATATTATAAGGCTACAATAACCAAAACAGTGTGGCACTGGCATAAAGTCAGACAGAGAGACCAATACAATAGAGTAGAGAGCCAACAGATTAACCTTCATGTATATGGTCAAATGATCTCCACCAGGTGTGATAAGGCCACTCAATAGGGAAAGTATAGTCTCTTTAACAAATGGTATTGAGAAAACTGGATATTCCCATGTAAACGGATGAAGTTGGGTCCTTATTTTACACAATACACAAATAATAACTTAAAATAGACTAAAAATCTAAATTTTAAACCCCACACTATGAAATTCCAAGAAGAAAACAGGAAATCTTCATGAAATTTGATTTGACAGTTCTTTCTTAGATGTGACACAAAGAACATTAGGCAACAAAAGCAAAAATAGACCAATGAGAATACATCAAACTTAAAGACTGTTATGCATCAAAGGATACAACCAACAAAGTAAAAAGGCAACATACGAAATGTGATAAAATGTTTGCATATCTTATGTTTGATAAGAAGTTAATACCCAGAATATATAAAGAACTCCTACAACTCAATTATGAAAATCAAATAACCCAATTAAAAAATGAGCAAAAGACTTGAACAGACATTTCTTCAAATATGATATATAAATGACTAACAAGTATATGAAAAGGTATTCAACATCACTAATCATTAGAGAAATAAAAATCAGAACCACAATGAGATACCTCTTCACACCCATTAGGATGGCTACTATATGATAACCAAGTCCTGGAAACAGCCTAAGTGCCCATCAGTAAATGAGTGGATCAAAAAACTATGGTACATTTACACAATGGAATACTACACAGCAGAAAGAAAGAAGGAGCTCCTACCCTTTGCGACAGGATGGATGGAATTGGAGAGCATTATGCTAAATGAAATAAGCCAGGTGGTAAAAGACAAATACCATATGATCTCACCTGTAAATGGAATCTAATCAACAAAACAAACAAATGAACAAAATAGAAACAGAGACATGGACATAAAGAACACACTGATAGTGACCAGAGGGAGGCGGGAAGGGGATAATAGGGAAAGGAAGGGCAATGGCCAAATCAAGGAACATGTATAAAGGACCCATGGACAAAGGCAACCGGTGGGGGGTGGGGATTGAATGTGGGAGGTGGGGGGAGGTTGGGGGCAGGGGAGAATAATGAGGGGAAATGGGGCCAACTATAATTGAACAATGATAAAATTTTTAAAAAAAATTAAACAAACAAAAATCCCCTTCCAGGGCAGAAAATAAGAGATATTAAAGATGATGTGGAGAAGCCAGAACTCTTGTGTTATGTCTTAGGATTAAAAAATAATAAACTTCTATGAAAAACAGTATGGAGATTCCTCAAAAAAATTGAAAAATTAAACTATTATTCAATGATCCCACTTTTGGATAAACATCCAAAAGAATTGAAAACAGGGTCTCAATGAGATATTTGCACACCCACAATTCATAGCAGCACTGTTCATCACAGCCAAGAGGCGGAAGCAACCCAAATGTCCATCAGTCATTGAATGGATAAACAAAATGTGGTATATAAACATAATGGCACATTATTTAGCCTTAAAAAAGTAGGAATACCATCACATGCTACAACATGTATGAACCCTGAAGACATTATGCTAAATGGGATAAGCCAATCAGAAAAACACAAGTACTTTGATTCTACTTATACGAGTTACCTAGAGTAGTCCAATTTATAGAAACAGAAGGTAGAATGGTGGTTATCAGAGGCTGGGAGACAAGGAAGGAAAGGATAAGTATTTAAGGGATATAGAGTTTCAGTTTTGCAAGCCGAAAAAGTTCTGGAGATCTGTTTTGCAACAATGTGCACATATTTAACATAGTGAACTATAAACTTAAAAATGATGGCTATGGTAAATTTTATGTTATATGAGTTTTTTTTCTTACCATAACAAAAAAGAACAACCAATTTAAAATGAACAAACAGATAATCAAACAAAAAAAGACTTTTAAGGATAGAACTATTTATAAAATAACTTAAAAATGTACTTGCCTTCTTGAAAAAGTTCAATCATCTTTTGAATATCTTGGCCTTGCCATTGTGAGCACTGAATGATGTCATAAGATTCCTCAAGAGATGAGATGTGCCCAGCTGTTTGTCCCTTCATTGAATGGTGTCCGATTGCTGTTCTTGAATTCTTGCGTCTTTCTTTCCACTGTTGATGTTCCCCTCATCACAGTCTCCTTGGCCAACTATAGTTTCTTTTCTCTTATAAATCCTGGTAGCATCTTTAATCATCATTTGCCACACTTCCTCCAATTTATTGCTTGTAACGAACTTGGTTATTTTCTCGCCTTCTTGGTTTTTTATTTTTTATCCCACAAGAGGTTGGAATTGTACATGAAGTAAGGTAGATCGCCTCTGAATGAGGTGTGAAAGGGTCTGTATGAAAAGAGTTTCTGAGTATCTGTTATATTGCCATTTTTCTACTTATTTATTTTACATTCATCTGTGTTCTTGTATATGTTCTGGGTATTTGCAATGGTCAGATGAAAAGATGTCATATAGAGTGTGTGTGAATGAAAAATATTTTGGTGTAAACATCCATGTGATTAGTCACAGTTCCTATTCATGATGTGGATACACTGGTAACATTTTATTGCTCAAGAGATGTGCATGTAAACAAAGTTCTGGTTTAAAGCAAAATCGTGGCTTTCTTCCCACTGGGAGCATGATTGAGCTGTGCCTCTCGCAGAGAGGACAATGACTGCATCTTCTCTCCTGTCTTGTTCTGTTCCCACTGCTCCCGTCAGCAGCACCACTGTGGTCCATAGTGCAGCTTACAGAGCACTGGGCAGCCGTGCTTTACTCTTTTTCACACTGTACGTGATCTTTAAGAGTTTTATCAAGGTATGATTTATACATCATAAAATGTACTTGTTTGAATGTGCGACTCAATTTTTAGTAAATTTACAGACTTGTGCATCCCTTACCACAATCCAATTTTAGAGCAGTTCCAGGCACGTTATATTTTTTTAAAAAAATATTACTGTACATTCCCACTATTTTGAGTACTTTGCTCTTCTTTGCCAGAGCTGTATGCCTGAGAGAGGTTATTATCTTGACTGGCAGAATGCAAAGAGAAAGACAATTACTGTTTAGATTCCAGTGGCCGAAACAGGAGTTTCAAAACAAAACAACAGTTTTACAAGCCGGACTATTGCTCTGAGATAGGACTTTTGAAATTCTATTATTTTCCCTTCAACATGATCTACTAAGCCTGGAAGGCACAATCCCAGAGTTTTGGCTGACTGAAGGTGGATGGAAAAGGAGAGGCTGTGTTTAGTTCCTTAAGAGGTGAGGTGACTCAGAAAATCCCTCTTGTCCTAGGAGGAGGGTAGCAGGATTGAGCACCCTTGATCCTCCCAGGATCCCTCTGTGATGAGGATGAAGGCAGAAACCAGGGAATGGGCATGATCTATTTTCTATTGGAAAGCTGATTAAGGATGTGGTGTAAGCCCAGAGAACACCATCACCAACAGCCAAGGTGAGGCCACCTCAGCCAGCAAGCACCCCCAGTATCTGACCAAGATGAGAGAGGAGTTCATGAATATGCCTCAGCCATGTCTGCCTGGTAGGAAAGGAGTAAGGATGTAAACAGGTGAGGCTGCCCAGAGACAAGGGGCCAGGGGACAGACACCACACTGTTTCAAGGACACAACCACTGTTCTCCCTCTGAAGGCTGAGTAACACACACTTTTCTCCCCGCATAACTAGAAGTTATTAAGAAGAGAATTAGGAGAGGAAGGAGTAGAAATCTGAAGGATCAAGCACTTTTACCCTATAAAACTGAGCATTGCCTCAAGGAATTGTTTAATTTATTAGATCTGACTAATTTTTAAGTAGGTTGGACTAAATAAAGTAACTTTTGTTACCGCTTTCCAGCAATGGGTACTCAGGGGAAGACAAGATTAATTAGGGACCAAAATCAAGATACTATATTTTCTCAGCATATGTGAGTGTCATAAAAGTAACGGTGCCACAAAAATAGCCTTGAAACAAATGAAAATTGTTGCTTCAGCCACTGCCACTGACACAGGCCCTGTCGTTGAGCAGCGCAATTCCCAAAGATAAATATGCGCAAAGCTGGGCTTTAGACCAGCTGATGACCTGCCCTGGGGTAAGTGAGGCTTCTAGATAAGTTCTCTGTTTTTTAAAGAGGGAAAGTCTGCGGGTGTCAGATGTCAATCAGTCATATTGCAATTTGAAGCTGAAGTGTTCCTTCATTAATTCATGCCTACAAACTCTTTGTTTAAGCAAAGCAGTACAGACGTGCTTTTGAGATGGTATAGCTTTGCTGTGCTGAAGTAGGCGCAGTGGGTCCAAAGACCACCTGCTCTTCTTCTCCATCACTTCGTCCCCTGAGCAAGCATTGTGGAGGTCCTGAAACACAGGGATTCACAGTTGTGCACTGCATTGCTGAGGACCACTTGCAGAAATGCTGGAAGGTGGTTTATGTTAATTACATGGATGGGAATTTAATTGAGAAACTGGTGTTAGCAATAGAATTACTGGCAGAGTGGCAAGTCATCTTGTAGAGCATCATTTAACTGAGAGTGTTTTTAACCAGATAGGTTAAAGTACTACTTACTGAATGATGTGGGGGCTAGAGTCAGGCTAAAACTCCCCACCCCAAATTCCAGAATGTGCATTCTGTGCATATTGTCAAAGCAGATAATTAAAAGTAAGAAGTCAACCCTGCAAAATACTGCTTAAATCAGAGTTGAATTTATTGCTTGTTTGTTTCCACCGGCATCTGAGATGCCTTAGGTGTTTAAAAATTTCAGAATTCAGGAGCTTTAAGGGGAAATTTTGCAGAGCAACTATCTAAATTATTTGATGTCAGCAAGCCATCATTAAATATTAAAATCTGTTTTGGCGATTTAGCTGCAGCCTTGACAAATCTTAAATTTCCACACTCTAATTTTTGTCTATTAAATATATTGTTAAGTCCTCCCTTTGTTTGAGTTTCTTAGCTTATTTAATTCAGCACTAGTATGCTGTGTTGTTTGATCTCCTAATGCTTTGTATCAACTTTCAAAATCAACAGAGACTTAGTTGTTATTTTATGACATATCTGTTGTTTCAGGTGCTATGTGAGCCAAAAAATACATTCAAGGAACATATTTCTTTCATATGTATTTTCATCATGCTGTCTTCTGCTATGCCATCAGCTCGGTTTTATTTCAGTACCTAATTTGTATGAAGCAGTGATAGAGGAGAAAGAAAATCTATGAAAAATTCAATTTCCTAATATTTGTCAGTGGCCTTATTTTTCAAGTCGATGGCACAACAAAAAAGAATTGTAGAAAGTAATTGTGGAACATACTTATGATGACAGTTTTGCCAAGAAGGGTTCAATACAATATGTCAGCTTAGTAGTTAATTGCTATTTTATTGTTTCGTGTGTGTTAGTCCAATTTCTCTGGTGAAAGAGGATGCGTGGTTTATCGGAAAGAGATGTTGCATCAATCATAGTTTGAATATCAGTTTTGCTGTTTACTATACCAGCTTTGTGACCTTCGTCAAGTTAGTTAGCCTCTCTGGTTCTCATTTCCATATTTGTGGAATTGGGTTTGATTCTTGTCTCACAAGGTGTCTCATGAAGATTTGTGCAAAAACATGTAGTGTAAGTGCCTAGTATAGTGTCAGTCTGGTCCATAAACATTCAAAAATGGTAGACATTTGTTTCAATTTGGATTATCTAGAAGCAGACCCTGGGTCAAGGATTTGAGTGTAAGTAGTAACTTTGGAAGGTGGTCCCAGGGAGACCGATAGAGAATACATTGCAAAGCACTGTGGGTAACTAAAGCTTAATTCTGCTGGGTAACTCAGGGTATTAGTGAAGAATACACATCTCAGGTTATCTCAAAAAAGGACAAGAGTGCTGGATGTTTATATGTTAATTTCTATCAGTGATTGGTTGAGGGATGCTAAGGTATGGGTATTAATTTTTCAGAGCTTTGGGCTTGCCATGTAAGTGAGCAGAGCAAGTCTGGCCAAAATAGGAAGACCACAGGCAAAGAAGTGAAGGTGCTAACACTTAAAAATCAGATAGCTTGCACAAGGATGAGATACCTGAAGAACTACCCTTCCCCATTTTCAATAACTATTAGTACATTTCCTTATTGAAGAACTTTTGTTTTTTTAGCTCCCTATCTTGTGGAATACTAAAGCTACCTCATACCAGCTTGTTAGCCTGATGGGAGTCTTTATATCATAGAAAGAGTCAAATGCTATCAATCACGGCCTTTGAAAGTATTTTTTCAGGAACCAGTTTTCCAGTACACCAACTTTCCCTATCCTTTATGTCGCAGAAGATGGAGTGCAGGAGTTACATGTACAGGACTAGTCATCAGATAGACCTAAGTTCAAATATGAACTCTTACATCTTTTAGCTGTGTAGCCTTGAGAAAGTTACCAAACTTCACTGAGTCTCAGTGTCTTCATCTGTAAAATGGGGATGTATTGTAAAACGGTGGTGAAGATCAAACACAATAACATATTCTATGTAAGGAACACTGTGGAGTAAGGAATTTATTACAGGAATGAAACCCTGTACCCTGCTGTACCATGTGGGAGGAACTGAGGAAGTCGTGTTCCGTAAGGAGAGATTGGAAATCAGAGAAGAGTCACTAACCCACCCTTCTGAAACACTGGCAGTAATGGACAAGTTGGAGCTTGTAGGGGAATCTGGGAATGCAGGTATGTACAGTTGTCAATGTGGGACTGTGAAAGGAGCTGGAGAAAAAAGCTGTTTCTCTGTGTAAGTGCCATCTCTGAGGATCCAGAACCAAACATCCAGATGAAAGGCAAATAGAGTGAAGACAAGCTGGGATGCACTGGCATGTCTACTAATATCCATCACTGTATCTGACTTCAAAGACTGTCAGAGAGGCTGAGCTACTGCTCTACTTATGCGAGAGTGAAGAACTGAGAACCACAGAGGATAATGGGTTAGAAAACTACCCCAGAGGGAAGACTCAGACTTCATTCATTACATGCTACATGTGCCTGGCTAGATTTCAGAACTGCTATGGACCAGTGACTGCCCTGTACCTCCTGGTTGTTTGTTTTTTTTTTTCCTTAAGAGTGTCTATAGAGATTATCCTGTCTTTCTCACTATTGTATGTTTTGTATGTTGTAGATGATGCCTAATAACTTGTGTTTCAATCCGTGGGTTCCTGGAACAAGAACAGTTGCAACTGCATAGTCGTATCTGCCTGTAGACATGCTACAAATCATGATATCCTGGACTTCAAGTCTGTTTCTATGATGGGATAAGATTTTGGAAGGTCATAGGATGGGACTGAGCATATTTTGTGAAAGGGAGGAATATGGATAATTTGTGGTCAGAGGGGTAGACTTTTATAGATTGAAAAAGTGCCTTCAAATTCCTTCCACCTAGTAGTCATACCACTTTCCAATGTGACATTGCTTTCTGTAGTCAAGATGTGAGCTTTTTTCCCTTTGAATCCAATTGTCCTTATGACTGGCTTTAATCAGCAGAGTATGGCAGAAGTGATGTTGTGTGACTTACGATCCTAGGTCTCATGAGACTTTGTAGCTTTTACCTTCACTGTTTTTGCATCTGCTATCACTTTACATGGGAGACAGTCTAATCTTTTTGATAATAAAAACCCACGTAGAGAGGGAGGTTCAGCAATTTTATTCTTCTCTGCTAAGCTCACCTCTCAGCAACACCCAAGTTGATGCAATTGTGTGAGTAAACCTAGACCAGACCAGCAGAATTACCCAACCAAGCCACAGCTTCACGAGAAATAATACATCATTGTTATTTTCAGCTACTAAGTTTCGTGGTTATTTGCTATACAACTCTAGATGACTGATGCAACCTCCCAATAAATTATTTGTCTGCTTAACTTAACCAGGGTGAGTTTCAGTTGTTTGTGTCTTTCCATTGTTTTTATGTGGGATAAATGTGCTACTGTTTATGAAGGACTTACTAAAAACTTGGCGCATAGTAAATGCTGAATAAATGCTAGCCACTATTATGTGCAATCGAGAGAAGTGTGGACAGCCTGGAGAGGATCTGACAGACCTGCACAATGATCTGTCCAACAGTGGGTGTGCCTCTAAATGTCAGTTCTCTCAAATTAAAAATGAAGACATTGCTAAATTATCTGTAAATGCTTGTCAAACTCTGAAAGCCCATGATTCTACACAAAATTGGCAAACACAGCCTGGGCACAAATTCTAGTTGGATGCGAACCCGTGCATCAGTTGGTCTCAGCTGTGGCATAAGCTATGGCAATGTCTTTATGATCAGTTTATGTGGTGTTCCGTGACTACTTCATTTATCAGCATCAGAGTAGCAATGAGATGTGTAGGCATCTTCCAGAGCTCCTGCATTGGTCATGTCCAGGCACAATGTATGATGTAGTTTATGTGACTCTGTTGGCTCCCAGGTGAAAGTTTTTAGAATATTTGCTCTGATTTTATATGGAGGTAAGGCTAATTCTGTGTAGCATAAAGGATGAAAAGGAAAATGTACATCATTGAGCAATTTACCTCTGACGCCAAATTTGTATACCCCACTCAGCAACGCATTTGCCCTGCAAGTAACAGAGTCCTCCCTCCTTGGAAGGAAGTTTAGACCATCTATTTTTTTCTTAAAGATGCATCTACCTGCCATTGCAAGCAGCTTCTTAGTATGTTTTTTCCAATTGCATTTAACAAACTTCACCAAACAGTTCTCACTAGGGCAGTTGTCTGCATTTGAGGGTGACCAGACGTGAATGTCACAGCTTGTGGATTGAGGCACTAAGGAGCTGAGAGTGATTGCCCGCAGTCACCTCGAAGATGATCTTCCCAGGTCTAGGCTGGGAAACAGAACCCTGGGCCCTGATGAGCCCATATCAGCATTAATCAACAGATCATGTAAATGAGGCAGCCATTTATAGCATTTATTTGAATTTTCATTTAAATTGCTGCTTAAGTGGAATACATTTAAAACTCTGAAGTCAACACTTGAGCAAATTGGTTTTAAAACTATATATTAAATTGTAACACACTGCAATTTAATACATAGTTCCAAGATAATTGCTTATTGCTTAAAGAGTACAAAATATGTGTTCAAATAGTTTAGTGTGGTTGCTGAGGCACAAGAAGCAATATCTTCTTGTTTGCTTTTGTGTGAAAAAGGTAAGATGTACTAATAACCAATATGATGTCTGGACTTAAGCTGTTTGGCTTTGACATCCGGCTCTGCCACTTATGAGCTATGTGACTTGGGCGATTCTCTTCACCTCTGTGGCCTCAGAGAGATCTGCACAATGAAGTGAATAGAGGGACTCTCATCAAAGGGTTATTATGAAGATTATATAAGGTAATTCATGTAATGTGCCCAGCTCAGTATCTGATCCACTGTAAGTGTCTAATAAATGTTGACTGTTGTTATTGTTTTGTAAGTGACTTTGTATTTTTGTTTCCTTTAAGCCTTTTGTACTTCTAGAAAAGATAAAATCACAAAACTGGCTTGCTTTGTATTTCTTTTTGGCAGTATTGTTCTAGACTTTTTTTTTTTTTTTTTTTTTTTTTTTTTTTTTTTTTTTTTTTTTTTTTTTTTTTTTTTTTTTTTTTTTTTTTTTTTTTTTTTTTTTTTTTTTTTTTTTTTTTTTTTTTTTTTTTTTTTTTTTTTGCTAATATAGTACTCTACCCATGGACCTCAAGCATTCAAACTTGTATTTAAGTAGAAAGTTTTTTAAAAAGAGAAAGAAGAAAACACCATATTTATTTTCTGACAGTAACTGGGTGATTTTCCAGCTTTGGAGAACAGTACACATATGTGGGAAACTCTGAGGATCCAGGGAATATACTTAGTGAAGTGTGTCAGGTTGGTTTTAACTTTCCTTGATTGAAATAGCTGAAGAAGCCAAGTTATTCAGACTGTGGTTCTCTAGTTGCACAGACTATAGAATGACTGGCACTCACTAAGAAGGGAAGTTTATTGAAAGCATTTTGGAGAACTTGCAGAACTGGAGGAAGAGCAGAAGAATTAGGTGTTGGAAAAAGACAAGAGCCAAGGCAACTCTGGAGATCTGGAATACTTGGGACTTGAGATACCCATAAAAAGCAGTGACCTTAACCACAGTGATGCCCAAGATAGTGTCCTGTGGGAAGGGCATGGTTGAAGTTCAATGCTGGTTAGGTCAAAAATGCCCCAAGAAAACCAGCAAACTAAAAACAGGCATTGTACCTACTCAGTATTAAATCTCAGAAAACACAGGAGTCACTGATAAAGCAACAAGTAAAATCTGATGTTTTACAAATATATGTAGACAAGAAACAAAGTGCGGAATCAGAGATGACAAGGAGCCAAGATGGCAGAGCATGAAAATTCTGACAGGAACTGGCAGTGCCTAATGATGGAGAAGAAAGACACAACGAGTACAGCTCCTGGGGAACACACTGCACCTTGGAGTAGTAGCTACCTCTGAGCCAAAGGCAAGCACATCAAGTTCTCCAGCCTGAGCTGACATTTACTGACCAGATAGGCCAAATCCAGCTTTCTCCTGGAGCCCAACTGCATCCAAACCTTTGCAAACTGAAGTCATACCCATCAGAAAAATTCGTGAGGTTTAAAGTTAGGGTGTTGTGTGTGGGTGGTTTCAAGAGCTGCCTATCAATATGACGAGCTAAGACCTACAGCAGCCTCATACACAGCTTGCCAAGTAATGTTTATTCAAGCAATTAGAAGTGGATGTCTCTGGAAAACCTACTCCCCTGAAAATGTCAGGTCACCCAGTTCCTGGCCTGGTACTCAGTGAAAGGAAAATGTTTTTAAAATTAAAAATAAATAAATAGGATTTATGGTGTACCATGCATTTACTGGTCATTGACAGGGCACTGACAATTGTTTTGTTTGTTTGTTTGTTTGTTTGTTTGTTTGGCTGTTTCAGAGACTCCCTTCTAAGGGGCTTGTCCTCTTTGAGAATGGGTGATGTTTCAGGACCCTGCTGTTTTGTTGAAGGGGGTGCCTTGGTGTTTCAGCAGAATCTGAATCATTTGACTGGCATCCCAGACGCCAACACAACAGGGCCTCATAAAATAAAACCCTGAGTGATGGGAACATGTCATTTCCCAGAAATGTTACATTTTCATCCATGCTTTGCATGGGAGGAGCCAATGCATGGTTGCACAAAATGATTTTTTCCTATCCTATTCTGTCACCTTTTCATCTAAAGATCATTTTAGAAAGCCGAGTTACTGGAGGATAAAAAAGCTATCCTATTGATGGACAAGGCTCATTAGAAAGACACAAGATTTCTGGCTTCAAGCTTGCAGTAACACTATTATGGGGGAGAGATGAAAATAAATGTAAACCCACTATCTTATCTTTTATCTGGTTCATGTCTTCCCTCTTCCTGGCCTGGATTACTGCCATCAAATCCCTCCACTTCCAATTCCTGATTTCCTATCTGAACTCTATGCCAGTACCCGCTGCATCTTTCTGTAGTACGTCTACCCCATCAGTTCTCAGTGGCTTCCCGTTGCCTACCAAGGAACACCTAAATTCCTCAGTCTCTATCAAATTCCTGCAGTACCAGTCACCACACCAGCTTCTCAGTAATCACGTTTCTCATTTACAGGCCCGGCCCCTTGGATGCAGAACAGGTCTTGACATTTCCTGGACACAGACACACATGTACATTTCTCTCCCTAGTTCACGTTGCTCGTCTTTTTGTCATGAATATCCTTGCCATGACCTTTGTTTCTACTCCATCATAACTATTTTCTATACTCAGTGAAACATTTTGATTTTCTACCCGCTCCTCACCATCCACTTACCCAACTAGCCCTTTTCCAGTGGTCCCCACATTAGTATAGGCCCCCATTTTCCTGGTGTCTCAGACCCCAAACCCAAGGGTCACCTTAGATTCTTTTGTTTTCTTGACCCCCTAGATCCACTTCAGCAGCAAGTCCTCATGGAAGTCTCCCGCTTTGCTACATGTCCACTGCTACCTTCCTGGTCAAAGCTGCCATATCTGTTGCCTGGACTTCTAGAGTAGCCTCCTAAGCAATCTCCCTGTTTCCACATCTGCTCTCTGACAGTCCATCATGGTACCAGAGTGGTCTTTTATAAATGTAAACCAGATCATGTTAGCCCTCTGTTTAAAACCCTTACGAGGCTCCCTGTTGCTCTTAGAATAAAATACCTTACCTGACCTGCTCCCTGTCTATCTTTTCAAATCACGTGTTACTCCTTCCTTCTCCTTGTTCTGGTATGCGACTCACATCGATCCCTATTGCTTTAAGAGGCCAATTTATTGATTATTTGCATTTTCTGTTTCTTCTACCTGGATTATTCTCTTTTTATGTCTTTTTCCATTTCTGGCTCCTCTCTCACATCTCAATTCAAATATCTCTTCTTCAGAAAAGCTTTCTCTTGACCAGATTCTAAAATAACTTCTTGCCTTTATTCTATCAAGTCATTCAGGTTATTTTCTTTAGAGTATTTATTAGAGTCTGCAATTACTTTAATTATTTATCTGTTTGCCTTTTTATTAACTATATGTCCCATTCAACCCCAATACATATGAATTTGTGTCTTTTTTTGTTCATTGCTCAGCCTCCAATGCTTCATACAGTGTTTTGAAATTGATACATACTAAATAAATACTTGCTGAATGGCTGAATAGAGGGCTATCCCACACATCATCTAATCCGAGAGGACTTTCTGCTCCTCACATTCAGAAGCCCTTCTCAGGAATTCCAGTGTGTTTGTCTGACCTCAAGTATCATACCTTATACGTTCTGCATGGGATCCTAGGTATTCGCTTTCCTTTTTGGATTTTGAAGTCACCATCCCTGTGTCTGATTCATCTTTGAGTCCTGATAGTGCCTATTCCAATGTGTTGCACAGAGCAGGTATTTGATAATTACTTCAGAAAGTATCAATAGAAGACACATTAACATTGTAGATTTCAACTAAGGAGAGACTTTGACCCCAAAATGACACTAAGTAAGTTATTTAAATGTTTTTTATTTCTTTTTGTCTTGGCCTTTGGGTACCCATCTCCAGCTGAGTGGAGCTGGGAGTAAAGTTTTGCCATTTATGCCTGTGACTTCATATTTTTGGGTTTCACTGTGGAAATTCTTCAGTCTCTAAGTAGGTTCTGTGACTCTACTGAATCACAGATTTATATTTAGAAATTAAATCCCTGCATTTGTTACTGTTACCCAAACTTTATAGCTTCTGTGGCTACTGTCTTGTAATATTGTTATTTCTTAATTATTTGTTTATTTACTGTAGTTGTCTTTCTTGTGGGTTGTCCATAATTATTCTCTTATTAGTATGTTGTTTTTAAGGCAACAAAAATGGCTTAAAATGCATGTGAAAATTTTTAAATTTTTATTTATTTATATTTAGATACTTGTTTTTGTATTATAAAAGAATTTTAGCACAATTTTTGGGGGGGTAGCTGTTTTTTTTTTAATTTATTGTTGTTCAATTATAATTGTCCCCATTTTTCCCCATTACTCTCCCCTGCTCTACCCACCCCCGACCTCTCACATTCAGTCCTTCCCTGACTGTTGTCTTTGTCCACGGGTTGTTTATAACTGTTCCTGGATGACCCTTCCCCTTCTTTACCTCATTATGCTCCTCCCCCATCCCTTCTGGTCACTGTTAGTTTGTTCTTTATTTCCATGTCTCTGGTTCTATTTTGCTTGCTTGTTTGTTTTGTTGGTTAGGTTCCACTTATAGGTGGGATAATATGGTATTTGTGTTTCACTGCCTGGCTTACTTCACTTAGTATAAAGCTCTCTAGATCCATTCATGCTGTATCGAATGGTAGGACCTCCTTCTTTCTTTCTGCTGTGTACTATTCCATTGTGTAAATGTACCACAGTTGTTTGATTCACTCATGTACTGATGGGCACTTATGCTGTTTCCAGCACTTGGCTATTGTAAATACACTGCTATGAACATTGGGATGCATAGGTTCTTTTGAATTGGTGTTTCAGGATTCTTAGGGTATAACCCCAGCCATGGAATTACTGAGTCAAAAGGCTGTTCCATTTTTAGTTTTCTGAGGAAATTCCATACTGTTTTCCACAGTGGCTGCACCAGTCTGCATTCTCACCAACAGTGCACTAGGGTTCCCTTTTCTCTACAACTTCTCCAACACTGTTTGTTGGTTTGTCTATGATGGCCATTCTGCTCAGTGTGAAATGGCAAAAGGGATGCAAACAATATATGAGTCAGGCAATACCAGGTACATCAGCTAAATTAGGTATCTACTCTTTGAGCTTAAAAGAGACATCTGTCTCAGAAAAATCCAGAACAGGGGAATGTCTCTTCAGCTTTCTTTTTTCAGCTCTATTTTCCTTTCCCCTTGGCTCCCTAAATATTCTCTCTTTAAGCTTTTAGCAATTTGAGAACAAAAACTCTGTGCTGCGTATTTTTCTGTATTCCTAGGCTTGACACATAGTAGGTCCTTATTAACTTATTTTTGTTTATTTTTTTCCTCACTTGAGGATATTTTCTCCTTGCTTTAAGAGAGGAATGAAAAGAGAGAGAGAAATGATGTGAGAGAGAGAAACGATGTAAGAGAGAGAAAGATCAATTGGTTGTCTTCTGCACATGCCTGGACTGGGGATCAAATGCACCCCGACCAGGGATCAAACCTGCAACTTAGGTATGTGCCCCAACCAAGAATCAAACCCACAACTCTTCAGTTGTGGGGCTATGGCTCCAACCAACTGAGCCATGCTGGACAGAGCTTTATTAACTTGTTAATTAAAAATCCTCTTTCCTAGGCTCTGCTTCCCATGTCTATCTCAGACAGTCCTGTTAGGTTCTCTGGGTCCTGACCCCTAAAATTCCCCGGGTCCCCAGTCTCTTTGGTGCAAGTTTTCTAAAGAGTGTCTTTTCCCAACCAGATGCCTGGACTCATTTTTTGATCCATTGTTCCTCATTTCTATCCTTTGAAATCAAGAATTATGTTCTTATTGTTAGTTTGCTCTTAACAATAAGAGCCTTGGATGGGAAGCTTGGCTTTTACTGGCAGATTTTCTCACAAAGACCTAAGGTAATTAATTCTCATCTTTACCTGAGCCAACAGTGTAATTCGGTGCCAAAAGCAAGTTCATACAGACTGAGTCACATTAATAGTTACCACTTACTGTGTTTTTTACGGTGTTCCTGGCACTTTGCTCAGCAGCGTGCATGCATTGCCATATTCAATCGTCCCAATGCCATACTCAATGCCAAAGACATAGTTACTTCTCTCATTTGCCAGATAAGAAATCTGGATCACATAGCAATTAAGTAACATGGGTAAGGTCACAGCAGCAGTTAGAATTTGGGCCAGGATCTGTCTGGTTTCAAAGTGTAAGCTTTGGAGTCAACCAGGGTGCTAATGGAAACCTTCCTAATGGATTACGGTGACCAGAGCATGAGAAATAGGGATTTAGAGTGGGTGACACCACACCTGGAGTTTTGTATAATACCTCATTTTTTAAGATAGAAATAAACTGATCCATACATTGACCATTGGCATCAGAAACCATTGAAGAAATTGGAGTAGTTTTAACTGGCAAAAAAAAAAAAAAAAAAAAAAAAAAAAAAAAAAAAAAAAAAAAAAAAAAAAAAAAAAAAAAAAAAAAAAAAAAAGAAAGAAAGAAAGAAAGAAAAAAAAGAAAAGAGATTTAGGTGAGAATTGGTAAAAGTCTTTGCATATTTGGATTAGAGTCCTATGGAAGAGAAATGAGACTTGCTTTGTCCCCCCATTTACAAGCCTGTAGAAATGACACAAAATGAAAGTCACATAAGAAGCTTTGTGACCATTCTGACTATCAGTGGAGTTGCTACTTTAAGAAGTGATGAAGTTTTAAAGTTGTTATTATTATTACTTATTACTGCAGATAATCAAAGAGAAGACAAGCCGGCTACTTCAGTAGTCTTCCCTGATACCTCAAGTTCTTCTATAACCCTAAGCCTCAACCTCAAATGTCCCTGTTGATCACATACGAAACATGTTAACATGACCTTAGAGTCCCAGAACAGGGATTCCCAAACCCACCTGCATGTTGGTGTGCAGGGTGGGGCCAAAGCAGGTTTGTAGTTGTTTGCATAGAAAATAGTACAATCGTTAATGAATAACAATACAAGAATAAACTCTGGTTCACAGACTCACAACTATACACCTACTTTGCCCCACCCTGTGTTTCCGTACTATTAGTATATGTCAGAGTGCTTGCTCAGATTTGAGATTCTGGGCCCTAGCCTAGAACAAAATCTTTTGGGTAGCAACTTAGGAATCTGGAACTTAGTCAGTCTTTCCCAGAGTTTTCTGGCAGCCAGCCATGTACTTTCCTTGGATTGTCTCTTGTTTAATAGACAAGGAAACTGAGGCACAGAAAGTTGTATTATACCAGGATCAGAGAGTGTGGGTTGTATGGAAGGGTTAGAGAAGGTGACTTTCAAGAGAATTCTATAGCCAACCGGTCAGTCCTCAGAGGGGTGTTGAGTGGCCACTACTGCCAGCTGCTGAACTGTGCCCTCCCAGTGTGGGCTGAACTACTCGACTGTCATCTTGTGTCCCGAACATTGTGGCAGGAAGTTTTGCTCTTTTCACATGGACATTCCCTACCCCTCTTCCCACTCTTCCACTGGATAACCCACCACTTGGTCTAGAGTTCATTACCTTGGTCATTTGACAGCTCTGAGGAGATCTCCCTTTCTACTGTCATAACTTACTGTCATATGCAAATGTCACTTTGCCCTTATGCAGTTATGTATTTAACAAATATTGATTGCCTACTAGAATTAGGTAATTTTTATGTAGTTAATATTAATAACATTCATTGAGTGCCCACTATGTACCAGGCACTATCTTAAGTATTTATCTGTATTAATCCATTTAATTGTATGTCAAAGGAAGAAGCTGCTTCTCAATATCTGAGACAATATTTGAAGCTGAGTTTATTATTTGTTAAACAAGGGGGAGCTGTACACCTCTTGGAATAAGACAAAAGTTGTGGTTATGTAGAGTGGAAGAACTGGTAGAAATTCAGAAGTCAAAGTGTTTAAGGGTGGACTGATTTTCACATTTGGAATTGTTGTTCATGGAGTGAGACTTGGGGATGGACTGACTCTTAGAAGTCAAATAATTACAAAATAAGAAAAGAGAGTAGCAGCAGTAAAATCAATGGGGAGAGAGGAAAGTGAGAGAATCTCATCTGTGTGTCCTTTGATAATCCAGAGACCATAAACTCTGTTTTGATTAGCTGACCCTATCCCCTAGGTTCTTCTTTTAGTTCCTACTGCCTCTTCTCTCACCCGTGAATTGGATTCTTTATCGGCCCCATCCCTAGCAAAGATCCCTATATCTTCTCAGTTAGGTCCAGTAGTTTGCAATGACATCTCAGAGGAGGTGAGCATTATCACTTGCTGGTAGACTTCTTTTATTTAATAGAAGGGAAGAGAGGGAGAAAGAGAAACATCACTCAGTGTGTGCCCTGACTGGGAGTCGAACCAGTGACCTTTCGGTTCACAGGCCAGCATTCAATCTACTGAGCCACACCAACCATGGAAGAGGTTTCAGTTTTAAGTAGGGTTATCACGTTAGGGTTTGCTCAGAAGCTCATGTTTAAGGAGAGAGTCACAGAAGATCAAAGAAGCCAAAGTGGTGAGAGCTTAGAGGACAGTAATAAGATATGAGGTTCAAGGTCCAAGAAATAGTGGGGAAAGGGATTCATTTAGGGCCTTTGAGGTCATTATAAGGACTCAGACTTCTGGTTTAATGAGCTAAGTGGCCATTTGATGGCTTAAGCAGAATAGTCACCATGTGATATGACTTATCTTTTCAAAGGAACATAGGAACTGTCTTGAGAGTAGTCTACATGGCATGCAGGGTATGGATGGAGACTGGGAGGTTAGTTGGGAGGCTGCTCCACTAATCGAAGCATTTGATGGTTTGCACTAAGCATTTGATGGTGTCAGGGAAGAGTGTAGTGAAAAGCAGTCATATTCTGGCAAGATGGATAATTCTTTCAATTGAAAGACTTTATTTTTAACCACTGTAACTCCCCCGGTTAGATTGGAAGTTCTAGGAATGCATCCCCAAAGATCACAGCTTGACCTACTATACAATCTCCAGAGGGTCTTTTCTAATTTGGGAAATGCAGGGGGGAGGAAGAGTCATGTGATCATGTCTGGCAGTAGAAATAAAACATATCTATCAAGAAAAGAGGAATAATCTATGCCCAATTATTATAGTATTTTCTCCTAGATATGATTTATGGGCATTTCTTTAATTGATTGCTGTGGACACAGAGATGATTTTAATTCCAATTTCATTGCTATTCTGGTTGAAAGTGGGTGTTTGACATTTTTTTACTCTGTGCGTGTGAGAGAGAGGCAGGGAGAGAGAGAGAGAGAGAGAAAGAGACAGACACTCTGATCTCAGAGGGCTACAGAGTAGCTGCTATTCCCTGGGCAATAAAACCCTGAAATCCTACTAATGAGGGAAAAAGAAAAAAAAAACCCTAACTTTTTCTGGGTGATTAGTAATAGCACTCCTACTGACATACCCAGGGTTCCCTGAATAATTGCCCTCTTTTCCAGTTTATTTTTAGGACCTAAAAATTGGGGGCAGGAAAGTGCCTTTAGGTGTAGAGCATTTCTGTCTAAAAGTGCAATTCCATCGCTTCAGCATTTCATCCTAAACCATGTTAAATACATCCTTTCAGCTGAAAGATAAGTGATAGTGAAGGCTGGAACTAAAATTCAGCGTTGGGGCTCTGGATGGTTTGCCCATCAGTGTGAGGATAAAAGATGGATCCCTTGCAGTAGATTGCAGACATGTTCATCTTCCTCCGAGGACGCCGTTTGAGTTTGCCAGCAACAGAGTGAAAGGGTTTATAAACCACAGAATTTTATCAAAACATTTAACGTGGAGGAGAATATGGACTCAAGGCATAATAAATGGTAATACTGTTAGAGCCCTCAGTAAGTATAAAAATATTTGAAATACAGTTAGATCATCAGCATATTTAAGGTAGTTTTTCAAAGTATATGCAAGGCACTGTGCTAGGTGCAAAATACTGAAAAATACTTTCAAAATTATTTCTGTAATTTCCACAACTAAGTGAACATGAACATTATGAGGAGGAGAGAGATACTCATCAGAAAAAGACAAAAATAATCAAAGCTTATATCATACATTGGTTGAGTATCTGGATTAAGGGACCAACATTATTTTATTCCCAGATATAAATTTCCATGCTGATTTTTTAAAAACTTTAGTCATTGACTGGCCATTGTGCCATCCTAAAAATCTCCTGTTCCATTTTTCTGCCTCTGCCCCAACTGCAAGTTTGAGAAGTTTAAAGGCATTAAATGAGGGTTTACATGAACAATCATGCCGCACATTTTCTTTTATCCCCTCTCAGAGGGAAATGGCTGAGGAGATGTAGGGAGGGGCTCTCAGGGACCAAGCACTGTCTGTAATAGGGAGGCCCATTTAAATATGAGCTTAAAAATCTGCGGTTAAGAAAAGCAACATTTCAATATTGTTATTTCTTCTTTAGGAATAGCTGATTACAAGGAAGCATATGGCAATCCTTTAAAAGTTACAAGAGAGGGTGTGTTCATGAAATAGACACAGATCTTTTGTACATATGATTGAAAGGTGTTTGCAAGAGTGAGAATTGACAATTTTTGAGCTCCACCGCACTCCCTGATGCTAAACAAGATGTTGTCAGAATGGAACATAGAAGTTCCTTTCCCTGACTCTACAGTTGGGCACCATATAAGAAACTGTCGGCTTCAGTGCCGCAAATGTATTGCGTTGGCCAAAAAGTCAGTATGGTCTTTCCGTTAAATAAAAGGCACATTTTTCACTTTCACCAATAACTTTATTGATTTGGATATTTTGATTATGTTGGTTATCTCTTGTATGGTATAACATTGATTGTTCTCCATTAATGTCTTGATTTGATCTCTGTCCACTTCAGCTGGTCTACTGGACCACAGAGCATCGTCCAGCTAGAAATCCCCAGCATGAAGCTTCACAAGCCACGTTTGACATGTTCGATCAGTCACAGCCCCTTGTCTGTGCACTGCACAAATTATTTTTTTTGTTTCAGTTGTGTTTTAACCTTTCTTGAAGTAATAAAACATAATATGCCAAAAATGTTGCATGTTTTCTCCATCTTCAACATTAAAATGGCTACACTAAAATTCACTAATTTTGATAAGTTTTTTAAAATGCCTACTGGTATGAGAGCTGTCATAATACAGTCTAATAAAATTGTTTCAAATGAAATTAAAGACAACCAAGCATTACTAGAACCATCTTACAGAAAAAAAAAAACAAATGAAGATTTTGGCCAACCGAATATTAAAATAAAGCCTGCCATTTGAAGCTGGGATGGTGATTCATTTTTTACCCTGTGTTTTGCTGTGGTCTAAATAGGCTATCTCTCAAACACAATTTGTTTGTGTACTTCCAGGAGATATTGGTCAACAAGATATGGTTCCAACTAAGAAGAGCACTGTTCTCATGGATGGGGTCATACTGAATGGTCCCACAACAGATACAAAAGCAAGAGAGAAATTTGTGGAAGAGGCCTGTAGGCTGATAATGGAAGAGGTGGTTTTGAAGGCTACAGACGTCAATGAGAAGGTAAAAGAAAAAAGCCTGTAAGAAGCCCCAGGAATGGGGAAGATAGTTTTTTGTGTGTTTGTGTCTTCTTTTCCTCAAATCTGGATGGCTAGATGTAAGAGAAATGGGAAGCACGCACTTTAACATCCTCTGTACCTTTGTTTCAAGGGGCTGCCCAGATGCTAATGTTTGCGCTTGTTCCTGCCCAACCCCGCTCCACTCCCATATCCGCTTTCCTGGAAGGGCTACCTCTTAACAGCCATTATTTGGGGGGAGATTGGCCAGGACTCCAGCACTTATGCATATAAGTCCATGAAGCTTTCTGCCCCAGATAATAATATAGACTATAAATAACCTAATGGTCTGATTTATACACTTTCTAAAACACACTTTGCGCTCTCTCTCTCTCTCTCTCTCTTTTTTTTTGGTGCACATTCTTTATGTAGCTAATAAAACCCAAGCAAAAAGTTATAAGAAGTGTAAAAAAATTTTTAAATTTATCTGAGGGTATTTATCCAGAACTTGTCTGAGCTTAGGTTAGAGTGCTTGGGTTTTCAAGTCTGACTTCTGACTGGTAGCGATGACTGGTTTTAGGTTTCAAACTGCAGCTCAAAGTCAGATTCAAAATGATGCAGGAACTACGACTAATAACATCTACTCTAAAGCATACTTAAGATGCACCAGATGTTGTTCTAAGGACTACTCCATATGTATTTGTGTATTTAATCCTTCAAAAGCCCCAAGAGGGAGATACAGTGGTACCTTGGTACTTCTCTTGCTACTTGTCGTTAACTCATTATGGAACTCATGATGAGTGCCGAAACTGATGAGTACCAAATGATGAAGGATCTTCGCTTGCAGGGTGGCCTCGTGACTCATACAAGTTCCAGCAAGCTCAGTGAGTGGTGAGCAAGTGCTGAGGGCTGATGTATTTTTTTTCTTGTCAAAATGTGACGAGCACAGGGTTGGATGAATTCTGAAGCCGACGAGTACTGAGGTACGACTTTGCTATTTGTTAACTCCAGTTTAGAGATGAGGAACAAAGTGAGATGCAAAGAGGTCAAGTACTTTGCCCAAGATCACATGCTAGTGAGCATCAGAGCTGGTCCCAAAATCCAGGCAGTCTGGCCTCAGAGTCTGTGCCTTTAACTACTCTATAAATCCCTAAATGACCCTTTCTCACATTGGTCACCTTTTATATTGTAATGGATTACCAGCAAGTGGATCAACAGAGAGGAGAGACTTTTATACCAATTCTGTTAGTCAGAAATAAATGTCATTTAAGAAAACATTTTGAATGGGAAGTGGAATTTATTCTGAATTTTTGATCACATGCATTTGGGAAAGCTAATACAAAAATAGATTGACATGACCAGTGAACTTTGAATAGTTATGTTCAAGGCAAAAATCACAGGTATTTTCTGATTATATGCCTCGGCCCGCGAGGCAGTCAACGGGGTCCGCCGATATGCCTGTAACGGATGAAAAGGGGTGGGACAGGAGGCGCGAAAGAAAGGCAGCAAGTCAAAGAATTCTGATCAAGCTGCGAATTTATTTCAAAATGGAGGGAGTTATATAGAGGGGGGCAGTGGAGGAAGTGCAGTGGATAGGTGGCTTCAAAGCGTGCTTTGGCCAGCGATTGGCTGGGGGGTGTATGGCGGGCGCGTGATCAAGGCACCGATTGGTGTGCCACCTGCATGTCTGGAAGGGGGAGTTCTATGGCTCCTGACCGCAGCGTTCGGGGGTAGCCTTCCAGGTCTGATTGTGTCAGCCTGTACCAGGCTTATCCCAGCCCCCAACATCTCCTCCCTTGTTTTTATTTTTTAAGGTGAGGAGTGGACATTAACCGGCTAGGGGAGGCAGTGGTCTGGCTCCTCCTGAGCTCATCCTGAGCTCTATAAGTACCTTTCTCGGAGGAGAGGGTATGGGTACTGACCTCTATG
>PVKU01011533.1:0-42565 GCA_004027475.1 Anoura caudifer | reverse complement strand
TTTTTTTTTTTTTTTTTTTTTTTTTTTTTTTTTTTTTTTTTTTTTTTTTTTTTTTTTTTTTTTTTTTTTTTTTTTTTTTTTTTTTTGTGATGCTCAGTGCTTTCTTCCTAGGTCTGACAGTTAAAAATGTTTCAAGAGCTATTACAACAGGGTAAATTTCCCACTACAGGGTTTAGTTTCTTATCACAAAAAGATAAGACAAATACTTAACTACATTTACTCACCTACTAGTATATAGTTGCTAAAGAGAGTGGGGTTAAAAGAGTGTACTTAACTGTAACAGAATGTTTCCAGCAATAATACAAAAGATACAGGAAAGTGGTCTGATAACAAGGATAAAACAAAACCTAAGTAACCTGAGGTGGTAGGAAAAGTGTGGAAGAGTAAAAAGTACAGTCAAATCAAAGTCAGAAAACGTAGGCTTCTTATTTTATTTCTAATCATGTGAACACAATTTCATACTACGTAACTCCAAGTTATCTTGAGGAATACATAAGATAGTCTATGTAAAATCATATTAGTTACTATTCTACCATGCAAAAACTTGGAGGCCAATTAAGAGGAGGTAGGCTTAAGATATCAATAAGGCTAAAATGTCAAAGAGGTTCCCCTCTGCTTACACTAAAAAATAAAACAGCAAGTGCCCCTCCAGTGAGAAGTTCCAAGTTTTATCATGTTAAAAACTGCTCACAGTTTTTCTGTTACTTCATTCTGGACTTACTCCAGAGTTTCAGTTAAAACACATTATATCAGATATCATCATACAGAAGATTTTGTTCCCAGGTAATCACTCAGCATTTATAACTGAATGAGAAAAATAAGAATATCATAAAACTAATACTTACTAGTAGATGATAAACAATAATGTGTAAGAACTCCACCCCAAAAAAGAAAGCTAATAAATGGGCAATCCCCATAAATCACTAGTCATTGAACAAATTACCTGAATGCCTACTATGTTCCAGTTCTACGTAAGGCTTCTCTTCAAAATTCTTTGTAATGGCACAAAAAATGAAGAGTTAAGAGTAGGCAACCTATACGTTGAATTTCAACAGGTTCCCAAATCTACTTTTAATCTTACTCAACTTAAGCTACTTGCAAAGAAAGATACAGAATACAAAGCCAAAAGACAGAAACAGCAAATACTCCTTGGTGCTGCATTGTTTAAAACAGAAAAACAGGGCTGTATCCTTCCTTCCCAAGTTGCACTCTCCCATCCACTCTGTGTGCTGGCATCATTTATGTTTTTCAAACTTCTGAAAACCCTGTTACTGAAGATTAATTCTACAAATGTAAGAGTATAAATCAATAGAACATGTAACTAATTTAATGTGGTCTAATTTCTAAGTCTATGAAAGCTAAGTGAGAAAAGCTTAAATAAGGAAATAATCTATGTCCTCGTTGGATGCTCTCCTTCTCAGTGTGCCAGATGTAACCCTCTTTGTAACTGTGGTGACTCTTGGTTGCACCACTCAATTGTTCTCTATATTAACATCCTACTGAGTATATATAGTTGGCAGTACTGAGGCTGACTTAGATGCCTGGCATCACAGCAAGCAGCATAAATTTCCTCCACTTGAGATCCTTTAAAATTGGTTTTGTATACCCATCTCCCTTCCCATATCTTGGAGGAAATAAAAAGAATGACTGTATAATATACTAAAGACCTCGTTTTCACAAATCTCATTTTTAATATTTTGTTTTTCAATGATCAACTGAACATACTGCAATTACATCTCCTCTGAAAATATCACTTGAAGTTTAGGCAGGAGTTTTCAGAATCAATGTAAATATACTAAATCCCCTATCTAGTGATTTCAAGCAGTAACTTTTTAAAAAACTTTATTTTTGCTATTGACACTCTCACAGATATCCCCATTTTCCCCTGCTTTGCCCACCTACACCCAGCCCCCCACCCCTTTCCCTCTGGCCATCACCACACTGTTGTCTGTGTCTATGGGTTATGCATTTATGTTCTTTGGCTGATCCCTTCACATGTTCCTTCATCCAGTCTCCCCTCCTCCAACCCTTCTGACAAAAAGAGGTATGGATACATGAAACAGACTTACAACTGTCAAACTATAACTTTTAATGAGAGCAGGCTTAAAAACTATTGCAAAATCTGAATCAAAGATGGAAATGCACCAAATATGCATAAAACAGGGATAGCAGTACCAGTCTAAGACAATGAGTATTAACAAAGTTTAGTCTTCCTTGCATAACAGTTTACATAAATAATGCCATTTACCTGAAGTTGTTCCACAGTTTCTTTGTGAGCTTTTTCCATACTGTTCATCTTTGTTCTTAAGTTTGACTCTTGGTACTGGAAGTCTGCCTTTAATTCAGTTAACTGATTAAAAAAAACAAATCGAATATATATGTATATGTATATATATGTACATACACAAACAGATCATTTTAATATTCTTTGCAATAAACTCACAATTCATTATAAAAGTGAATTGTGAGTTTGAGTTTTATAACACAGAATTTATGTTACATGAAATGATGAATTCTACCTATTATAAAATTTTTAAATTGATTTTTAGAGAGCAAGAGGAGGGCAAGAGGGAGGAATGAAGGAGACGAGAGAAAAAGGAAAAGAGAGAGAGAGAAGGCATTAATATATTGTTCCACTTATTTATGCATTTATTGGTTGCTTCTTATATGTGCCCTGACCAGAAATCACATCAGATCAGCTAAGATAATCATTCTCATTACTATACTTTGAGTTGCCTCCAGATTACCAATTTCTGGATATTGAAGAATGTTTCTTACTTACTCATCTTTGTATCCTCATGATCTAGTATGTGTCTGGCTCAGGATAACACTCTAACCAACAGATGATACTGAACCATCAGTAACACTTTTAAGAAGTTGTCTTTTGTTTTATTTAAAGGGTTTCACTGGACAGAGCTTGGCAACTGGTATGCCAATAGTAAAGCTTAACGACTAATACCTTGAAAATGCTTCAACTAAATGTATTTTATGTTATATATAAACAAAGTAATAAAACTGGTTTCAAGTTAAAATATCTTTCAATACTTAAGAAAAAAGTTTCACACAGGCAAGTACAAAGAGGAACAATCTTATGAACCAAGACCTATATTGCTTTCATTTGAAAATATGACAGAATTATTCATCCAATTCCAACTAACAGTTGAGATAGAAATGGAGAACAAAGACAGAAATACAACTAATAATTAACAAGGATGAAAAAGGTGTTACTTTAAAATTTGGACTAAATTAGACAAATGTAAGAAAAAAGTCAGTAATCTGAGGAAGACAGCAACATGGCAAACTTTCATATCAATGATACACAAAAATTAAAAAATCTCATGACTTTAAAAAATAAGTTGGCATTATGTAATTCCACAATCAGAACCAAGCATAAAAAAGTTTCTGGTCACTTTTACATAGTTTTTATTATGTAAGCTTTAAAGGTTTGAAGTTCTTTTTTGTAATTACCTAGGAGCTAGAACACTGGAAGGTGGATAACAGCAAAAGGAGAGAAAGGAATTTATGGCGTCTTTTATTCTTATTTTCTGAATTAAAAACCTATGTTTTTGTCAAATCCAAAGAATAACTGAATTCTCTAGTACAAAGGAATTCCTATTCCCAATGCCAACTCACAGCAGATCAACTAAGATAATTATTCTTGTTACTATAATGTGACTTGCCTCCAGATTATGAATTTCTGGAAGATAAGGCATGTTTGTTATTTATTCATCTTCATATCCTCATGATCTAGTATGTGGCTGGCTCTAGAAGTCACTAAACAAAGTGAAATAAATTCAGAAAGATAACTTCTTTGACTTAGATTTACATTATAAGAAAAAAACTACAAATATGTAGCTATTTTAGGCTTACAATTACTTCCCTTACCCATTAGCTTTTTTTAAGAAAAAAGGAATGCTAACAAAAGCAGAAAACTCAATGAAGTACACTAATATACAATAGTTACCCCAGGAAAAGGAAAAGTACCTAAAAAAGTCAAAATCCCACAATTTATTACTACTTGGTTATGGAATCATTATTACAGTAAACTTACCAGTTTACTCAACTTTTATCTAGGTTAACAGATATCCCCATCTCAGTGCAACAGAAATGTCTCCAAATTTTAAGTATAAAACAAATTTCCATAAAAGCTCATTAATTTAAAAAATCCTGCAGTTAATCAAAATTAACCCTAAAAAATAAGACGCAAACATCCTATTTTATCTATGTCAACCCTAAATTTCCTATACTGATTTTGCTTCAAGTAAGGTACAAATGTATTAAAATAAATTTAAATCCGCTAAATCATCAAGGTATGGGAAAATGTAACATAAAAGTTGTTGAATGCCAGAAGAAAAAGCTAGCTCAGACTGAAGCACTGCTACAGATACTCAGAAATAGGTAATTCATATACACACTTACAATCATGTCTTATTTATAATTTTAAAATGAATGTTTTAATGTTCTCCTATTGCATAAGGTGTCTGAAATAGGTCAAACTAGTCTAGGATGATAAAACAAGTACAAAAGTAGGTTGTACATTCAAAGATGACCAGACCAAACATTAGTAATAGCAGCTATGAGCACTTAAACATGCCAAGAGTAAGTACTTTACATTTTCATTTAATCATAATAACCATCCCATGAGATGGCATAAATACTCCTCATTTTTAAAATGAGAAAATTGAGGCCCAAAGAGGTAAAAGCATTCTGCTCAAGTTCACACAGAAAGTTATAGAACTTTTCAGTAAATAGGCAACATATTTGATATTCCTTTTAATCTAACAAAGTCCCCATAAATGTACTTACTTCCTATAAAATAATCTATACATGACTGATAATATCAAAGATTATATGCAATTTTTTTTATGCAATTACTTTTTTAAATCATAAGAATTCACATAATGTATCATGTACATCTCAGTTTCAAAATAAGACATTAAACCTCTTTTAAATTATAGGTTTAATGAAAACTAATGTTCAGTCCTGGCCAGGTGACTCAGTTGGTCTGGAGTGTCATTCCATACACCAAAAGTTTTCAGGTTTGATCCCCAGTCAGGGCAAATACTCAGGTTGCAGGCTCAATGCCTGGTTGGGGCATATCTGGGAGGCAACTGAACAATGTTTCTCTCTCACATCAATATTGATGTCTCACTCTCTCCTTCTCTCAACAAAATCAATAAACATATCCCCAGGTGAGGATTAAAAAAAAACTACTAATGTTCAGAAATTATTACAGTTCTAATTAGCTCTCAATTAACTCTTAGAACATAAATTCTGAAAGACTATTTTACCCATGTTCATTAGACTGCTAGGTCCCAATTTGGGCTTTTGTAATGTATCTTATAAGAATCACACACAAAAAACATTACCAAATTATTAAAGAAAGTTGAATAAAATTTGCAATTATCAAGCAAGAGTCAAGATGTAAATCTTAACCAGGCTTCAGTGAACCATGATTTTACCTTTTTATCTTTTTCTAAAATGGTCTGGTCTCTCTGCTGTAAGAGACGTTTAAGTGACATCACTTCTTCTTTCAGTTGACTTATAAGGACAAAATTGTCTGTTCCCCCACTATCTGCTGACTGATTTATAGAGCTACTAAAAAGAAAAAAGTAAAATGCAGTTAAATGAAGTAGAAGAAAAATTAGCAGGTGTTCAAATTGCATAAATTAGACAATTCCACAAACATCCTTAAGGCTAATGCAAAAAAATATGTACCTGACAGAAATGGATGCAACTGGCAAATTACCTTACTAATGGCACACATTACATACACCTGCAGAAATATAATTCAGTATTAGCTTTTAGGGGGTCAATACTTCTAGTGTAAAGCAATAGGCAGCCAATTTGTACAGTAACATCAGCAAACTTTTGGCTAATGAACTAAAACAAAGTCACGCTCATAATACTTTTAAATCTAAAAACATTTTCCAAGCAGGTCAATTTAAAATATCACAATTAGATTCGTGTTTCACTGAAGAATAATTAAAATAAAATGAATGTTCTCTATTCAGATGTTTTCCTTTTTCCAAAACCCAAATTTATTCCCCAAATAGAACAACATAGTTCAGTGCCACTTTTTTATTGCCAAAATTAAGTTAAAAAGTCTCAACTGATTGTTTACTTTTCTGGATGACTCAAAGAAGTCAATGTGGAAGATACATGTTTCTATTCTTTCACCTAGTAATAACTGGTAATCAACCGTAACTATTCAACTAAGTTGAATTTTCGCTAAAGGAATTCATTTTTACCTATCTCCATTAGATGGCTTAGATTCCAATTTGGGCTTTTTCTTTGGAGTTTCATTCTGAATTGCTGCAGAGGATTTATGGCTGAAACCAAACATTAATAAGAATAATTAGAGTACAAATGGCTGAGGCACCAAGTGATAAGTTATTCTTCTTCCCTTATAATATTAGTGAACATCACTGATTTTTTAAAAGCCTAAACAACAAGGATAAAGGGATGTCACATTTAAAAAATACTTCAGAATATCTGTTAACATATTTACCTCTGTTTCCACAGTCCCTGCTCTTGTTCTGGACTCAGATTGCTGATTCTAAAAAACATATAAAAGACATCTAATAACAATATTTATTTAATATATTTGCATTTCACAGCATTCTTCCCAATGAAATCAAGTTATATGTTTATTATAATCTTTCAGAAAAAGACATATTCAATTAAGTTTCCAGAGTGAGCAAATATATATTGAATAAATCACATTCTAATAAGATAAATTCTAATCAAATGACTACTAGCCATTTTAAGTTCTTCAAGAAAAGAACAATGATAGGGACTGAGTTGGATTTTAATGAAGACCTCCAAATTCAATGTAATATCATACTAAGGGTTAGGGTATATGACCATGAAACAAAACAGGGTTCTATAATTATAAAGTGCGAGGATCATCGTACTGAGGCTGCCCTTACTATTTAAGATAGATGTTCTACCTCTAGATTGAAGGCCTTCCTAATAATCCTACATGAAGATTCTTACTTTGGAGTAACTCAAGTTGAACCAGAAAATACCTTAATTTCTCTGTTTTTTTCCTACTTCTCCTAAGAACTCTCTCTAAAGTCTCTAGATCTTTCTTAGTCAGTATTCTGAAGAAGTCATGCTGAAAATATTGGGAAATTTCAGTTAACAACTGATTTAGCTTTTACTTTCTCCTTCATTTCCATTATGCCATAATATTAATATAACCACCTTATAATGCACTATAAATTCTACAAACTGTCCCCCTGTACTTGCACATTAGCCAACTCTTCATTAATCCCTAGTTTACTAACTCAACATGCATAGAGCATCTCCTGTGCATAAGACATCATATTTACACAATATAAAAGATGTTAGAGGTTGTGGGTTATGTGACATTTTGCAATGTACTTAAAATTCCTGAGCCTCAGTCCCCTCACCTATACTCCATGAAGATTAAATAAGTTATGAATGTATTAAGTACAGTGCTAGCATATATATGTAAGTAGAAATATGTAAATATGCGTGTGTGTGTATAAAATTTACTATTATTTTAGCTGTATAAGTTAAAAGTAAAAAGCAAAAGTAAAGCAAAAGTAAAAGTTAAAAGTAAGCAAAAGTAAAAAATAAATATATTCTTAAAAATCACTTTTAAGTAAATACCAAGTTGGGGAAATTAATTCTCTAATTTACGAACCTGAGTTTTTCTTGTGGCAATGTGTGGCAACCCTACTAAGTAATTCTGTTGCTTTTTGTTGCTTTCAAAAATTTCATTATAAGCATTGGCAAGCCATATAATCACACATGAATTAAAGCACTATCCAGATCTCAAAATGAGAACAATCACATTAATAATGACTAAACAGAAACCAGAATTCTCGCCCTCTCTTTCTGAGGAGGACCATTCCTGGAGCCAGATTGACCAGAATTTCTTCCCTTCCCCTCCTCCATCACTATATATCACAATATGTACTGTTCCTCATAATTGTTCTAATCGACTAAACTTAAGAGAGGACCCCACGCACTGGTTAGCTACTTGTTGAACAGTTTGTATCCATCAAATAAAAAATAGTATTTGTATTTCTTAAGTAATCAAAAAGAAAACAAGTCAACACCATCCTCTTTCTCTTTACTTTTGAAACCTATCATTTTTAAAAAAGATTAAGTTCCTGTCACAGAATTTGGTCTTTATAAACATACTCTGGGAGTGTCCTTTGATATCACACTAGGACAAATTTATCTGTAAAGGACAAGGCAAAGGCACATTTCATCTGAGTCTTAGGAGTAGGTCTGTCAGATACCATTTGTCATATTGTTTATTAAAGCAAGAAGCAAAAACAAAGAAGATTTATGTTCCTTTGCTCATTGGGATATTCTTATACAAAGACCACCACACAAGTTTTCTTCAAAATGGCCAGATTAGAAGTCTCTCTAGTCAGTCTACCACTGTTAACATCCAGAAAGCATAACACAGTAAGTAAAGCAAGTGAAAAAAAAATTATTCTTGAAGTAAACAACATCAGTGCCTCAATAACATCCCATTAAATTTAGTATGCACCTACCTTAATTTAGAATCAAATTTTAATTAGAACATTATATTCCCAAAATATCACTGTGTTCCTAACTGTGGTAGGCATCAGATTTTTGTAAATAAACTTGTTTTTACCTATCTATAACTTTAAAGACTCATAAAGAAATTTTGGGAAAAAAATGTGCATTCTTCTGAAAATCTGTGTGTATCATGTTCCTGCATTCTTCATTTAAATTTGTTTCAATATTCTTGATTTTTCCCTGATGATTAAAACCGCACTTAAAAAACTTTATACTACACATATAAAGTGTTAAAATATTATTTTTACATAACTCCCCCAACCACACTTCAAAAATCACGTAGCTTGTTTCTGCCTATGTGTTTTTAAAAAATAAAGCAAAGTACCACCAGTTAAGAAAGTTCTCATACTTTGAGAACCTTCAAGATTTAGAATGTTTCTATCATGGTCACAAATGATAATGTTATAATTTGTTCTCAAAAATACTGAATGTACATTTCCTAGTCATCAGTTTAATTTAGTTTTACCTAAAATATGATTTTTACAAGTAAAGTCTTAACCAATATTGAAATATAAAAAAATTGAGGCTTTTGGCAACCTGAGTAAATGAAGTATTAGTTAACTCTGATGTACTTGTAATTTGACTCCATGATATGACTATAATTTTACATAGTAAATTCCCTGAATGTCCTATGATTACTATTTTGGTAAACAACTAAACACACTAAATATATGTAATTTTATACACTGAAGAAAGTGAGGAAACAGCCCTAGACACTCAAGAAGTTTACCATGTATAGTGGAAACTAGCAGAAAGCTAGTTATTTGGCATTAAATGCCTGGAAGGATTTTAAAACACATGATTTTAAAGTACTTACTTGTGATGACTACTGCTGTGACGATGGTGATGGTGATGATGGTGGTGATGATGCTTTGAATGATGCTGGTCTTTCTCAGTAAGAGATGAAGAAGAAGAATTTGAATGCGAAGATCCCAAGCTCTTCCTCTGTTCTTTTGTTTTCTGTAAAACTCTCTTGTATGATAAAGTACAGAGCCAGCATAATAATTTTCCATCAACCTTTAAAAAAACATATTTGTATTAGATTAAATGTACCTGTTAACTGGCCGTAAGATAAAGCGCTCAACTTCTAGGTATTCTAGCTGTATTTCTCTCTCTCACGCACGCGCAAAATGAAAGTAAAATTAGACTACTGAACTTGGGGAAAAGCTTGTTTGGAGGATCATAAAATTGGTGAGGATGATATATGAACTTCCATTAGCTTTGAGGCGCTTTTTTTTTTTTTTTTTTTTTTTTTTTTTTTTTTTTTTTTTTTTTTTTTTTTTTTTTTTTTTTTTTTTTTTTTACTTTGGAGAGAAAAATCTTCCCATTACCTTGAAAATAAGAATATATTGATGATACATTTCAAAGAAATCTTATCGAAGCACTAGCTTGAATTCTTAAACCACCATGTAATTACTAAAATGACAAAGTATTTCCCACTACAGTAAAAGCTATTAATTTATAGAAAAAAAGGGAGAGCTCAAATGACATATAAACTCGATTCTCATTCATCTATTTCCTATTTGTAAATTCACCACCTAGTTGCTAAAATTTATCTGTAACCCCCAAATCAACTTGTAGTCCTTTTGTGACCATGCACGTACACAGAGCAGCAATTTGTTTAGCTGGACTGAAAACCTTCCCAGCTCAGGCTGAACAAGGTGATGCTCTGCTGCCTTTTAGGTCTCATATTGTAAACAAGTGAGTGTCCTTCTCATGGTCTATTTAGCACCATATTTTCTGCACCTTGTGGGTTGTTTTAAATCAGTAATTTCAGTGTTTAAAATAGTTCCCAGGTGTAGTGATGTGATGTGCAGGGTTCCTAAGCACAAGAAGGCTGTAATGTATCTTATCTAGAAAATACATGTGTTAGGTAAGCTTCATTCAGGCACACTGTAATGCTATTCGCTATGAGTTCAGTTTAATCAATCAACAATATGAAGTGTCTTTAAACAGAAACAGACATAAAACAAAACATTATGTACTGATTGCCATATTGTGACCAGGCAAAAACCTAATCCTGTAATTGCCTTTGGGGCAACAGTTCAGTAATTACTAATTTAGTGTTTGCAGCAACTCAATAGAGCATAACCACTACAAATAACGAGAGTCAACTGTATACACCAAGGAGAAAGAAGGGACTTTTTATTTTTTATTTAAAGATTTTTATTTATTTACTTATTTTTAGAGGGAGGGAAGGGAAGGAGAAAGAGAGGCAGAGAAACATCAATGTGTGGTTGCCTGAGACATGGCCCCCGCTGGGGACCTGGCCCGCAACCTAGGCATGTGCCCTGACTGGGAATCGAACTGGCAACCTTTTGGTTCTCCGCCTGCGCTCAATCCACTGAGCTACACCAGCCAGGGCAAGAAGAGACTTTTTAACAAAATTATTAAGACTAAACCTATAAAAATAAAATTGTTTCTAGCTTCTGTTTCTTCACCCAAAAAGTGCCAGAGTGACATTTCTTACAATTAGGGTACATATATTGCTATGGGGGCAGCTAGAAGAGCTCCTCAAAGAAGACAGTCATTTCCCAAATCAACTGAAATTGACAGATAACAGGAGGCCTGTGTGAATGCTGATCAATAGAGGAATGTCACACGCATACATACACTTTTTAAGTCACTGTAGGTAGAGAAAAACAATGATTTAAAATATGAGCCCCAAATCAAGAGGCACAAGACTAACTTTGAATTAATACACATTAACATGCCATCAGGTTATTTTTTCATACCAGTAACTTCAAGTAACCAGAGCCAGAGAGTAAGGAGCTGAAAAGATTTAAATGCAGTAATTCTCCCAAACCAATTATTAGACAACCAAGTAGTACAGAATAACCATCACAGAATGTTTTAAAGTACAATAATCTCAATTGATCAACATGAATCTACATATAACACAAAGAAGAAAATGCACAATTTCTGTACTTTCATCTAACTACCTGCTTTCAGACTCAAAGAATACATCAAATCTTAATAGTATATTAATTATAATGACTACCAATTTGTTTGGTGTTTTAATTTCCAAAATGTCATGACATAAATAAAACATACCTTTCTTCTTCCTTCCTCCTTCCGATCAAAAGCACATTGTTGTTTGCACTGCTCACAGGTCTGAGGTGGTCCATATTTTTTTTCTGAATTTGTGCAACGCTGACACTTTGTACCAATAAATGCTGCAATTATGTTACAGTACTGACAAGGCTTAGGCTGAAAAAACAAATAACAATTTTTCCTTAACAGACATGTTTTAAAATACTGAAAATTTGCTGCGTAAAATATACCCAGTACACATATTTCTGGGATTAAGAAAACTAGTAGGTAGAAAAATTTTTTTGTCAAATACAGCAAGTTCTGAGTTAACACTGTCAATCGAGTCTGTGACTTGAATAGAAATGATGTGTATCAAAACCAATTTTACCACAGGATAATTGATATGAGTTGTTTCTACAGCATTTTATCAATGTCATAACAAAATGATGTTATTTGAGGACATGCTGTATGTTGCCCTGTCATGGTCAATGACATTTATCATGTTTCTATTTGTTTAGTAAACTTTACTTCCAGTCATGAAACTTTGTTATTCTACAGAATAGTTTAAAAAGATCACGAGAAACATTTATGATACACATATACAGGTGCATATGATGTAAGGAATGTATACCATAGTTTTCAACTTCAAAAAATGTCATAAGCACTTTCAATATAAACTATAACAAACATACCTTGATTTTCTTTGACATTCAAAAGACAATTCAGGATTTTACAGAGGCTTAAGGCCAACACTTTGACTAATCATGACTACAATATATCAGTAATAACTGGAAGATACATGTAAGAATTTGTACTAGGATAATGTCATGACTTTTGTGAATTAAGTGCCTAAATTGTGCTGCTATGTTAAAATTGTTGGAGGTTCTGAAAAATGGAGAAATGCATGATTATGCAACAGTCATGAATAAGTAGGTTCTCTGTAACTGGAAGTGAGTTTGTCATATCTGAATCTTTAATGAATAAAGGCATAAATTCCCCCTGTATTTCAATATATGTGAAGCATGCACATGACTATTTTTAAATGTGGTCATCTTCCCCATAGATTGTCTATAGAAATTTTATTTTCTGAAATATTTTGATATGCTGAGATATTTAAAAACTATGCATACTTTTTAAAAGGTCCATTTTTGTGAAAAACATTAAATGACCAGTAACAATAACATGAAACGAAAATATATGAGCTACTTACCGTGCCAAATTGCTTCACATTTTGAGCACACTTCTTACAAATTGTATTAGTTTTGCTGAAAAGAAAATTGTAAGTAATCAAATCTATGTAGCTTTCTGAGGTAATGAGCATGATGTTGAAAAAAGCAGATAAGGTATACAACTTGTTCTAGTCATATGTAAAATCACTCTAGTATAAACCAAGAATTTAAAAAAAAAGTCATAAAAACCTTTTTATGGTTGTCTACTATTCGAATTTAATCATCTTCTATTTTCAACTGAGGTACACGAAGATTTTTTAAAACATGTAATACCTGATTATTTAGTTGGGAGTATAACCCCTTTCCCTTAGATTGTCAAATAAATGACAACAGCCAACACAACAATAGCAGTCTGGTGCGAATAAATCAAATTATACCTATGTTTTGTCAGGTTGGACAGAAAATGAATTTTTTTGGTGTGCCACAGAATTTTAATTAGTTTAATAATTAGTTTACATGTGCCATGAGATGAAAAAGGTTGAAAATCACAGACCTAATATGAATATTTTTAAGTACATTTTCATTATGTATTTTTAATAAACAAAAGTCTTAACGTTTCCTATCTCATTGCAAGATCTTCACACTTGCCACTATTTATGCACAGCATTATATATCGGTGCCTACCCAAACTTCCACTGGGCCTTCCCTACTATTATGCTCACACCAACTTAAGAAGAAATTGCTTGTTCTTCTCTTAAGTTATTTTCATATGTGTACTCTTTTCTAACAGTATCCATCCTATTTAAAAGACTTTCACTCTTGGAAGATAGTTGGTAACACTACAGCCATTTCCTCAGCCCATGTCATAATTTAATGTTGTGCCATTTTTTTTTAACTTAACAGTACCTGCTTATATCTGCATTGTTCATTAGCAAGGCTATACATTTTCCATACAATAATTTATTTCCTCATTTTCAAACTAAAGCCTAAATATAAAATAACCATTTTTTGGTCAGCATTTTCTCTTCCACCATATGTAAAATGCTTAGGACTTAAAAATTTAAGAAGCTAAACCATTTTTTAAAAATTACTTTAATGCAAATACGAAAATACAACCCCCAAGTATTTAACAGACAATACTTTGTCTTTTACAAGCAAAAACTGTTCAATATACAAACCTCTCTTGTTGAAATTCTGATCTGCAGTAAGTACATTTTACAATAGGATGTGCAATCCGACATTCCTGTAATAAGACAGTGAATTAATCAGTATCTACCTTAACATCCCAAGTTTCACTATTCTGGTTTAAGATTATCTAACCTAGACAATATCTAAAATATTAATAAAATCTGTCCCCCAATATAGACAATTGGGTGATTATGTAAATGGCCAATTACAGCGTAATTGCTAAGGGAAGTCATAGGTGTCTTTGTCTTTATTAGATGTGTAGGGGGTTATGCTACAGATGAATTAAGAAAGCTGTCAGGGCCGATTTCAACTATTGGTTAAATGTAAAACTACTTATTATTTTGCACCGTTGCTCACAGACAGCATCCCGGCTTTAATGGGATGGGAGGAGCTCCAAATCATAGAGCATTCTGTTCCCAAGCCAGTCGCTTCGCTTTCCTGGACAGGGAAGAAGGATGCCATCAGCTTTGCTGCTTCAGGTTCCTAGCAAGAAAGTGCAAAAACCGTCCCCTGCCTCCGGGTGGAAGAAGAGGACCATGCAAAAAACAAAAAATAACAAAAAACAAAAAAACAAAAAAACAAAACAAAACAAAAAAAACGAGGTGAAAACATCTCCACCCCACGATCTCTGCGGCATAGACAGGTGGCTGCCTCAGTCAGCCCCACCCCTGAGACCCCAGAACGTTGTTGGGGCCCGGACCCGTCCTGGGCCGCCTGGAAGAGGGCAGGATTCTGTCCTCCTCTCAGGGGCCTTTCCCAGCTGTTGCCCAGGTCATCCGATAAAGGAGTGAGGGGACGAGGGCTCCAGACCCCTAAGGCGCCGGCAAAGAGAGCGGGGCTGCAGTGCAGCGGGCACCCAGCTCCCTCGGGCTACAGCCGAGGAAACCCCGCCCGCCCGCCGCCCAGCACCCACGGACCTTGCACAGCTGCTGGCCCTGGGAGAGCTCCTCGAACGGATAGCGCTGGGTACACTTGGTGCAGGCGTACAGGGCCGAGGCCGCCATCCTGCTCCTCAGTCTCCTCCTCCACGGCCGCCCGCTCCGAGGCGGGGCCCTACGGGGAACTCGGGCACCGCCGCCCGGGCCCCGGACTCCTCCTCCTCCCCCCCCTCCCCTACTTCGCGCCCACCAGGGCCTCGCCGCAAGAGCCCAAGTCCCTGTAGACGCCGCCGTCTCCCTCCGCCTCCACTTCCGCCCCAGCCCTCCCAATGACGCCGTCCCAGCAGCTCCTGCTCAGGCCCGGATAGCGGCGGAGGGAGACGAAGCGGATAGTTCGCTTCAGTTTAGCTGAGCTGCAGCGGATCCACTTCCTTCTTGGCCCCCCTTCCCCAACCCTGATTAGCTGGGGAAGCTACTGCGTCACTTGGCCGCTCCTCCCAACCCCTAACCCCGACTACGCAGGGAGCTCCCACAAAGGGAGGAAGTCGCCGGCCAATAACAGCCCGATGCTCCAGGCGCGCGAAAACCGCTTTAAACTCGCCCCGCCCGAAGGCCCGGGCCGTGGGTATTTCTAACAGCCAGTCTCAGGTTTGGGTGAGAGCTCCCTAATCCAATTGGGCAAGTGTTCGCAGAGGTTTACTCTCGGCCTCAACTTCTTTTCCCTTGACTTGTATTGGACCAAATCACTAAGCTCCTCCTCATTCTATTTGTTATTGGTCAAAAGGTGAGTACTTCACCTGGAGAGGCGTCCCGGAGCGAAGCAAACTCTTTCCTTGGCGTTCAGTCCAAGAGAACTGTTGGAGAGTTTAAACTTCGCATTCGCTTTAACTTGGGTCAGTCATTCTATTCAATCATCTCAGGAGACAAAACAACCGCTTGCTTACGTTTCCTCGTTAAGAAGGCTCGGCCCTCAATAGAATCCCCTCAGAGTTATACAGTAGCCCCCTCAGTCACCAACTCGGCGTTCTCAGCTACGCGCTACCTTGTGACGTCACCGAGGGAAGAGGCGGGTTCGCTCCTATACCGGAAGATGTCCGCCTTTTTGATTGGCTGATCAAAACGTTCGTTAGGTCAGGCTGGCCTTCTCGCGTGCGCTCTGAGCGTGGGCGTCCCTGGGGGTGTGTGGTAGGGGTTTCTGGACCCCGCACCAGCTCTTTAGCCCTTTCCATCTGGGGCGCGGCTTGGGGTCGCCCCTGGTGGGCGGCTCTCGAATCTGGAAAAAGAGCACCAGAACCGGACCGCTCCTGGGCTGCAGAGGTCCGCTGGGCACACAGGAAGATGGCGGCAGCATCGGTCTCTGCGACTTCTGGTTCTCAGTTCTCGGTAAGAAGCGGTTGACATTCGAATACTCCCAGGTCTGTGCTGGCGCCTCTTTGCTTTTCCGCATCCTCCAGAGTGCTTTCGGCCTGGCGTCTCACCCCAGGCCGGGGAACGGTGTGGGGCGCCTACAGCGTCCCAAGGTACCCCGGCGTCCACTGCTTCTCTATCTGGGCTGCACCTTACCATAGAAACAGGCCTAGCCGGTCTCTAACTCCCACGCCCCCTTCACCTTTTGGCCTTCCTAACAGCCCAGGTTACCGAACATTGCCACGACCCACTGGGATGACTGTACCCACACCCTGGATTACGAAAACAGTGCTCCTTTGGTCACGTGGGTGTAACGGCCCCTCTAGGAATCTTGCCCAAAACCAGGTAGGCACCTCGGTCGGCCTAATTGGCAGCTATTGAATAGTCCGCAATCTAGAGTGCCTACCTGCCCTTGCTTAAGTGACTCCTTTGAGTGCAGTGCCTCCCCTTCCCATCTTCCCTTGTTCTGTGCTTATCCTACCCAGAGCTCGCGCCTCCTACCTCCCACCTTATTACTGACTGCCACGTGTAAATGCTGTTTAGAGAAGCGATCCGAGGAGCTAATCTTAATCATTGTTTTTATCTCCAGAGGGCCACCAGCCAGTTAAGTCATTAATATTTGTCGCGTTGGAATGTCGAACACCTAGCAATTTGGAAACCGCCACTTTGGGAATAATGCAGATAAGCAGTAAACGTGAGGAGCCTCAAGTTAGAGCCATTATCTTTTTATTAGCAAATGCTGAGTGCCTAACATACTTTTAGGCTCTAAAATTACACGTAGGATAGAATCCCTGCTGTAAGGAGCAAAGCACCGAAGAGAAACTGCACTCATTAGATGATTACACAGGAAAGGTTGATGAATGCTTCCATACTGGAATAACCTAAGTGAAAGTGATTAGCAGTGCTTAGGTAGGCTACAGACAGTTTTCCTAGAAGGGAGGATGGAGAAGACTGGATGATGAAGGAATTCTAAATGCTTGTCACAAGATCAGGAAAGGAAAGAGAGAAAAAGGCACCACCGGCGTTTGGGGTGTGTGCTAGGACGCTAGATCCTTTCAGTAAACTTGAAACAATTTGGGATGGACAGAGGTAATGGGTAGAGTTGTATTTAGAGAAATCATTAAAGTAGGTAAAAAACATGAAAAAAGAGGAATAGTGAAGGAAGAAGACAGGAGAATATCAGCGTAAAGTTATGGAGGCTAATGGAAAGTGTTCAGGGAATGTTAAAAAAGAGAGATCAACTGGATAAAGAGATTTTTCCTTAGTTTCAGTTTTTGGTGACTGTTGTTAGGATCTGTGTTAATGAGGCCAGAAATAACCTTTAGGGTTTCAGCATAATGGGAGTAACAAGTTTGCAGTGAGGTCCGGGAACATTAAGGAGAAATAAATGACTGAAGCAGTTGGAATTCAATGAGGAATTAGATTAGTAAAAGGGAATGTAAAGAGGAACCACTAAACTATTAGAATTGTCAGTAATATAGATGGATGCGATTATATAAGGATTGTGGTTAATTAAACTTAATTGGGACAAGAGGGGTTTCACTGCTCTCAAAACAGCACTGGGAGGCTGAGTAAAGAATACTTTTATATAGCCATACCTCAGAGATACTGCGAGTTTAGTTCCAGACCATTGCAATGAAACTAATATCTTTTTGCTGAAGGAAGGTCTTTCAGTTTGTTTAAAAAACAAACAAACAAACAAATACACATCTCTGAAGTGCAGTAAAGCAAAGCACAGTAAAATGAGGTATGCCTGTAAATGATGAACTACACTCTGCCAAGGACATCCAGCTGAGCAGTGGTATTGGGATGTGGTCAACCCTTAGTTTTTAAGGTAGCCTTGACAGAAATCTCAGTGTTTAATAGGAAAGCGTGTAGATTTTATATGCTAAGCTGAACTTTAAGTAGATTCTGAATAGCAAGAATACACAAAGAGTATCTAGGACCCTTTACAAATCAAAACTTAACCAACGTTCTTAATTACCTTGACCTGCTATATCAGAATGTCTAATTTAGAAATCACTATTCCTCAAAACAAAAATGATTAAATTTAGTTTATCGGAAGAAATGGCCCTGCTTAAACACTTAAACTGTCATGTGAGAAATAAGGCTAGCGTTTACTACAGAATTTATAAAGCATTTTAGCTTAACAAACACATGACCGTAAGAATATGACAATACAAAAAGACCTAAAACTACATGAAGTTAGAAGGCTACTCATACTCAGATTTCAGGAGCATTAACAATTCATACTTAACATTGATAACCCCAGCATAGAGCTTTTTTTTTTTTTTTTTAACTAGGCAAGTATTTTTAACAGGCAGATTCACAAGTAACAGTCTTTAGGAAGCAGCTACCATATAAATCTCAAAGGTGAACACCGTGGAAGTAGGTGATACATTTGAATTCTTTAAGTAGTCCTTCACTGCAAGAATAACAGCAAGTAACAGTAACATTTATTGAGTGCTCCGTATCAATTTACTAGTTGAGAGCAACAGGAAAACAACAATGATTGGGTATAATTTTAAATAGAAGTACAGGCAGCATAGTCTTGTTGGTCCTTTTTTTATTTTCCTAGTAACCATGGTCAGCATTTAGGACACTTTAAACTTAATTTATAAGCTAATCTAATTGGCCTCTCTGGCTTTTTAGCCAGCCCTTTAACCAACCTGTTCCATATTTTTCTCTTTAAAATGTTTTATGAATATGTCAGATATTATAACATTAAAAATATAAAAGATTTGTTTTTGAGAATAAAGTGAAAACTTTCATTCACCTTTTTGAATCTTCCTACTTCTTTCACACACCACCACCACCATACAGTATGAGAGTATAAAAATACGTGGTAGTTATTAGTACTATGTGGCTGTCATGTTTTAAATACTTTTCATAGCTTATTTAATCTTCAATAAGCTTGAGGTTGGCATTAGTAGTTCCATTTCCAAATGAGCAAAATGAGGCACAAAGATTAAGTTAAGGTTACTTTTATATTTCTGTTTTTGACAAAAGAAATCTCAACCTATAGAAAAGTTCTTTTTTATGTGGGTTTGTTTGAGCCAAAATTTTGAGGGCATTTCCAGAAGCAAAATCTCAATGGATTGAGAAAATGCTCCTGAGAATGGCAGTTCTCCAGCCTATCCCATACCTTGGAATCAAAGGAGAAGCTGTAAGAAGGATTATATGAGATCCATTGATTGTAGATTAAGGTGGTAGGAGAAGGCAAAGCAGGGGAAATCTCTAGGATTGGATAAAAAGCAAACTAGAGAAACGTTTTTACATTGGTGGGTACAGGGTAATTAATAATGTGTACAGTACATGGAGGTAGATGGTATGCAGGGAACAGGATAACAATGAGGGGTTCTGTGGTCTTGTGCTCTGGTGCTTGCTGTTGTGCCTAAAGCTGTGTCATCCTAGATGTATAAGAACAGTGGACAGAGCTCGCTTGAGGTAATGATTGATCTTTACTTTGGAAGCTGAAGTCTTGGGATGAACTACCTGCTAAGTCCTGTGCAGTTAGGAATTTATGATCGGACTATTTTAGGTGATTGTTCTTGGTCAGTGAGCTTGCCAGGCTCGCCATGTGTCCCCCAGTAGCTCATCAGATTTATTACATACCCCCTCTTTCATTCACACTCTGTAGTGTATCTTGATGGGCTTTGGTTTTTAGGGTTTGTTGTTCATTAGTTTGTTTGCTAGCTATTGTAAGCAATTCAGTTGTGGTCATCCCTTTATGTTCCACATGTGCAAAAATTTCTCTAAAGCAGCAGTTCTCAAAGAGTGCTCTGAAGACCTTTTGTGTTGATGGAGTCCCTGAGACCTTCTCGGGGTCTACCATGTTCTTCCTCACCCAACATGTTCTTCCTCACCCATAGATTTTCTTCACTCACATCAATGAATACACACCCAACAGAGTGAATGCAGAAGCAAATGTGAGAATCCAGCACCCTTCTTTTAAGCCAAGAGTGAAAGAGATTTGCAAAAATGTAAAACAGTTACTCTTTTTACTTTTTAAAAATGATAGTTATTTTTTACTCAAAAATTACATTTGATAACATTAAGGATTTATTTTTTTAATTAGTAAATATCTTAAAACATTCTCAGTTTAATTTTTAACATGATAAATGTCAATAGATATAACCCACATAAGCAAAAGCTTCAGTAATTTTTAGGAATGTAGATGAATCCCAAGACAAAGAAGTTTGAAAGGAACAGGTATACAACAGTGATTTTTTTCCCCCCTAAACTGTAGGTGGGCTGTCACTTGTAACTCACTAGTGGGTTATGGATTATGTTTAGTGACTCAGGGCACATAATTTTTTTTTTTTTTTAAGAGGAAGGTGAGAGGAAAAAAATAGTAAATTCAGCAAATATACCTTTGAGTGAAATTGCTGGGTTGTAGAGTATGTGCAACTTGGTTTTATTTGGTAATGCTGAATTGTTTTCCAAAACAATCAATGTACATGCCTACCAACAGTCAGTAGTACCCTTAAATCCATATCCTCTTTAACAGGTAGTATTGTCCCAATGTAAAAATTTTTCCTGAGAAGTGATTGTGAAATATGATATCCTGCCTTTCTCATCAGTGCTTCCCTGATCATTGGTGAAGGTGCATCTTTTTTCCCATAACTTTTCTAGTCTTTTGTGCATTTTTTTCTATGAAATGCCTGTTCTCATCTTTTGCCAAGTTTAAATTGGTTTGTCTTCTTTTCTTATTTATTTATAGTCATTCTATATGTATCCTGGATGTTAATCCTTGTCTGTTAAGAGTTTTTGAAATATACTCTGGCTTGTCTTTTCATAATACCCTTTGTTTAATAGAAGTTATTAATTTTAATGTAAAATTTTTTAATCTTTTTATGATTTGTGTTTTTGGTTAAGAAATTCTTCTTTACAGCCAATGCCTTAGTGGTATTCTTGTATATTTTTCTGTACAAATTTTAAAGTTGAGACCTTTTAAGTCCTTGATTTGCTTGAAATTTGTGTGCTGTGAGTTAGTGATCCAGTTTAATGTTCTCATTTAAGTTAATCTCATTTAAGTTAGTGATCTCATTTAATGTTCTCATAATGCTACACAATTGTTCTAGCATTACTAGGGTTGCTAACTCATCCTTTTCCCAATATGCAATTTTAGCTATCAGTATATTAATTTCCATATGTGATGGGTATGGATATAGGCTGTTTCTCTCATTATATTTTTCTCTCCTTCTTTGTAGTCACTATCTTAATGATTCTTCTTTTTATTTGTCTGAGAGAGTAACTGTCTTCCTTCATCCTCAACAGAAATGTTAACTATACTTGGTCCTTTGCTGTTCTTTGATAGAAATTCTAGAGTCTGCTATTGGAATTTTTGATTGAAATTTCAAGTTCAATTTAGAAACAACTGACATCTTTAGGATATTAAGCATTCTATATGAACATGTTGTGTCAGTCCAGTTTTTTGGAACATTTCTCAGTAAAATTTTAAAATTTCAGGTCTTGGATTTCATTTTTTAAACTTATTCCTAGTCTTCAGAAGTTGCATTTTCTAACTGGAATATAGAAGTATTATTGATTCTTTCATATTAATTTTACTTAGCAACTTTCCTGAACTCTTAATGCTAAATCTTTGAGGATTCTTTGGTGTTTTCTATTTAGATAACCATAATCTGAAATTTGGAGTCTTCTTTTTCAATCTTAACATCTGTTATTTTTTTGCATTGTCTTAATGTGGGGGCTGGGAAATGCAGCACAACATTGATTAGAGTTGTCGTGTTTCTGAATTTAAAAAGGAATGTTTTAAATTCTGCACCATTAAATATATTGCCATTTGGGGGGTCATATTTCTTATCATAAGAAAATAGTTCTTCAATAATAGTTCTTGAATTTTATTGACTGCTTTTTTGCATTTTTTTGATGATCATATGTATTTTCACGTTAATGGGGTGGATTGCATTAAAAGATGTTACCATGTTCACATAGTCTTATCTGGAATAACCCCACCTTGATCATACTGTTTTGTCTCTTTTATAGAGTTCGGTATGGTTTACTAAATTGTATTTAAACTTTTATGTGCCATGTCACACATTCTTTGAAAAGAAGGCAAATGCACATTTTTAATCATACTTTACACTTCACATGTTAAATACTTGAATCATAAGTATTCCTAAGGACAGTTTGCCCTAAGAACTAAAAGTGCCAGAAAGAAAGTTGTTAGGTTAAACATTTTGCTTTTAATTCTGAAAGTTTATCCTAGAATCATATCATTTTAGTTAGAAAAGTATTTATTGAGTGCTTGCGGTCATGGAAGTAGTACTGGATTAGGTAGGAGTTGAACTTGGGCTGCTTAATAGCTATGAGACCTTAAGCAAATGTCTTTAAGTTTTCTTAGCCTGTTGTTTTTCACCTACAAAATGGGAACAATAATATTTGCTGTGCTTACTTCGCAGGGTTCTTGTGATAATTACAGGGAAATGTGAATGTACTTTAAAAAAAAACAACAAATCTAAAGTGCCAGAATAAATTTAAGTATATCTTCCTGAACTATAAAGTGGAGATGCTTTCTTAAATGTCAGGATTTTTGTGAGGATGAACTCAGATAATGGAAGTGTAAAATGTTAACTGCAATGCAAACTTGTGGTTTATGGGTTGTTATTTTTAGTGTGTATGTGGGGAGAGTGATCCTAAACATTCTGCTTGGAGGATCTTTTGCCCTCCCATAGCTTTCAGGTTCCCATGATTGGATGGTGTATGGCATTGAAGGCAGGAAGAATAATTCACTTGAAATCTGTCATCCTACATAAATGGTATCTTTAGAAAGGTCTATTTACAAGGTTGGCTCTTGGTTGCCACCTGTAAACTTAGTAGTAAATAATTTCCTACACTGATACAAAACTTCAGCTTAAATCAGCAATTTTCATCCAGTGTGCCGCAAGAATTTTTAAACATGTAATATCTAACTATTTAGTCAGGAACACTGACTTCTTTTCCCTTAGATTGTCAGATTAAAAAATAGCAACAGCAAACACAACAGTAGCTGTCTGTTGTAAATGAATTAAAATTATGCCTTTTTTGTCAGATTGGCAAAAAAAGTTTTTGGTGAGTCACAGAATTTTAGTAACAAGTTTATGTGGACCATAAGATGAAAAAGGTTGAATATTGCTGGCCTAAATGATAAGAGTGGCTTACTGTGCCTCAACTGTTTGTATAGTGTACTTTATGCTGAACACCTCTCTTTTTTTAAATTTTAATATATTTTATTGCTTATGCTATTACAGTTGTCCCATTTTTTTAATGCCCTTTATTCCCCTCCACCCTGTACACCCTGTCCCACAATCATTCCACCACCTTAGTTCATGTCCGTGGGTCATACATATAAGTTCTTTGGCTTCTACATTTCCTATACTATTTTTAGCCTCCCTCTGTCTATTTTGTACTTACCATTTATGCTTCTTACTCCCTGTACCTTTTCCCCAATTCTCCGCCCTCCCCACTGATAACCTTCCATGTGATCTCTGTTTCTGTGAATCTACCTCTTCTAGTGCTGTCTTAGTTTGTTTTTGTTTTTAAGTCTGGTTGATGATAGTTGTGAGTTTATTGTCATTTTACTGTTCATATTTTTTTATCTTTTTCTTAGGTGAGTCCCTTTAACATTTCATTTAATAAGGGCTTGGTGATGATGAACTCCTTTAACTTGACCTTGTCTGGGAGGCTCTTTATCTGCCCTTCCATTCTAAATGATAGCTTTGCTGGATAGAGTAATCTTGGATGCAGGTCCTTGCCTTTCATGACTTGGAATACTTCTTTCTAGCCCCTTCTTGCCTGCAAGGTTCCTTTTGAGAAATCAGCTGATAGTCTTATAGGAACTCCTTTATAGATAACTATCTGCTTTTCTCTTGCTGCTTCGAAGATTCTCTTCTTCTCTTTAATCTTGGGGAATGTGATTATGATGTGTCTTGGTGCATTCCTCTTTGGGTCCAACTTCTTTGGGACTCTCTGAGCTTCCTGGACTTCCTGGAAGTCTATTTCCTTTGCCAGATTGGGGAGGCTCTCCTTCATTATTTGTTCAAACAAGTTTTCAATTTCTTGCTCTTCCTCTTCTTCTGGCATCCCTATGATTTGGGGGATGCCCAAATCATAGGGATGCCAATCCCTTATTTCTTCATTCTGTTCTGGTTGAATGTTTATTTCTTCCTTCTGCTCCAAAACGTTGATTTGAGTCCTGGTTTCCTTCCCATCATTCTTGGTTCCCTGTTTCACTCCTTGTTCCCCAGGGTAAAGGCAGAGTGAGAACAGTCTATCTATAGTGTAGATAGATTGGTGAGTTGTCTTAAGAACTAGTTAATTGTTCATTTAATCACATAGAATGTGATTCCCCTGATTCTGTAGGGGATGAGTTGGATGGGGGTAATAGGGAGAGGTAAGGCAAGTCAATTTTTTGGAACCTCCTTTTTCTTTTTTTTTTTTTTTTAAACAGGGAGAGTATACTAGATTGTTTTCATGGTATTTCACAACTCTTAAAAAAAATACTACTCTAATCTCTGAAGTTTATAACTTTTTCTTCATTGTTTTCTCACTTGGAAAGACCTGGCTATTAAAAATGCTTAATATATTTTTATTAGTCTTAGGTGTTTACCTAATCTTTTCCATCATAACCATTTTTAAGTGTACAGTTTAGTAGTGTTAAGTGTATTCACCTTATTGTGAAACAGATCTTCAGAACTTTTTCATTTTTTAAAGTTGAAACTCTATATCCATTAAACAACTATCATTTGCCACCTCCCTGAGTCCCTGGTAACCCAAGATTCTACTTTTCTGTTTCTATGAATTTGACTACCTTAGAGACCTCATGTAAGTGGAATTGTAAAATATTTATCTTTTTGTGACTGACTTACTTCCATAATCATAATGTACTTAGTTTACCCATTATGTTGTATGTGATGGGATTTTCCTCCTTTAAAGTCTAATAATATTTCTGGATACGTATATCACATTTTATCCTTTACTATTTTTTTTTATCCTCTCCTGAGGTCATGCTTACTGATTTTGGAGAGAGGGAGAAAAAAAACATCAATGTCAGAGAAACATGGATCAGTTGCCTCTCATATGTGCCCCAACCAGAGACCAAACCTGCAACCTAGGCATGTACCTTGACTGGGAATCAATCCTTTCTTTTGGTTTGCGGGGCAGTGCTCCAAGCAGCTGAGCCACTCTGGCCATGGCATATCCGTTGCTATTTTAATAGACATGTTTTATGTGCAAATAAGTAAGAGTTATTAGTTTTACATCTCTTTCCATTTTATTTCAAAATAGTTATTGTAAATAATTTTTGCAAAGCCACTTTGTTTTCTGTCTTGCTTTCGCTTTTGGTTGATTTATGTATTTTTCCTATGTATATCTGTATTCTTTGCTTCAGACTGCTGGCAAGAATGAGGATGTTGACCCAACACATTCTTAATAACAATGATTTTCATTGATTAAACTTTGACATTCAAAATGAGTTGGCTTGCTTAGAAAACAATACATTTAGATTTGCTTTTCAAAAAAAAACTTCTCTCACTATAACTTGCATTTTTATATAAAAAGACTTCGCATAATTTGTCTGCTGACCCAACCCAAGCAGTATTTTGATAACATATATGTAACAAAATTTTGGGGGCAAATTTTGAACTATTTTGTAGGAGCTAGTAGGCAGTGAATTATTTAATGAGGTTGGCTTGTTTTCATTGTTTTGTTTTTGGTAAATTATGCATAGTCCTTCTGTTAATATCTGTGCAGTGTTCCGTAATTCTAACAAAAATTGTTTTGAAAATTGTAAGAAAATTTGCAGGTAACTTAGGTTCATAAATATATTGATAAGGAATAGTTCCTAACCATTGTGACATAAGATTCTAGTAGGTTGTATGAAGACCTAAAATATTCTGTGAAGAATCATATTTAAAATTGCTATGTGCTTGGTGCTTTGGTGCTTTGCAGGAGCTTTGCAGTATTTTTATTTGTGTGTGTATGTATATAAATATATATTTATACGTGCATTTTTCCCTTAAATGCACAGTTTGACAGGGTTTTTTGTTTTGGGTGGGTTTTTTTTTTTTTTAGATTGTATTTATTTTTAGAGAGAGGGGGAGGGAAGGAGAAAGAAACGGAGAGAAACATGAATGTGTGAGAGACATATCTATCAGTTGCCTCTCTCACACAGCCCACAACCCAGGCATGTTCCCTGACTGGGAATCAAACCAGTACCTTTCAGTTCACAGGCTGGCGCTCAATCCCCTGAACCCTGGCAGTTATTTTAAGGATTGAAAACTCACCCTGATTTCTAGCCACCATAAAACCTGATGCAAGTTTGCCAAAGAGCTTACAAAAATGTTAACTGTCAGTCCTTGTTGCATGTCAACACATTTTTCACAGTAGAACTGGCACTGATTTACCACTTTTGAAACTTATTCCTGCCCTTTCCAAGCTCTTTTCCCCCTTTGCCCCATAATGTGTGTGTTGCATTTGCTTTCTTAAGTCCACTGAAAAATTGCATGGTTTTTAACACAAAAATAGTCTTCAATTTTTTGTAAGATTTAGATACAATGTGGTTGTTTTGATAGCCTTTGTTTATACAAGGAGGTAGTTTACTGTTATTGTACATATTCATATTCTTTTGCACTTTTCTGGAAACATTCTTCTGGTGCTTTATCGATAGTCATAGTTCTTCAAAGGTAGGAGTTGGAATCCTAGATTGCTGTGACTACTTGAATAAGAAAAATGAATGTCTGAGGATTTTGAGCAGCTAGCAGTCATACATCCCTCTTAGCTGTCAGTTTCTCCATTACTTCCCCTGCTCTAGGTTTCTCTACCAGCAGAAAGTTACCTGTAGCAAAGAAAACTTCACAGTTAGTGTCACCTGCACAGAAAATATCATGTGGGACAGAATCCCAAATGAAACAGAATCCCATTCATGATTGAAGGTGTATGTGTGGAAATAAACTTTTATGTTTAGGTGTTTAACAAGCTTTAATGTTTTCTTTGTTTCTCCTTTTTCCCCCTGACTAAATGTAAAGTTTTTGAGGCAAGAACTGTGTCTTATTTTCTTTATGTAAATTATAGAGTTTGAGACATTTAATAATATTCCAGAAGTATTTAGTTAGATTAATTTGGTCAATTTTTAGCAATTTCTGGTACTGTACAAAGATAGTATTTACTTTTCTGAATATATGTGTTACAGTAAGTATTTTTAAAATAAAATTCATTGTTCCATATTTAAGTTTTTTGTGCATTTGTATTCAAGTTGTGTGAACATTATCTCCTTTTTATAGTATCTGGCATATAAGCTATACTTACACAAATGTTAAGCACATTTAGATTTTTCGTATTTTAAAGTAATGATTGAATTTTGTCATATATGGTCAGCGGACTCTTTGTTTTTGTGTCTACCAGTGGAACATATGAACAATCCAGTTCTCAGTCATGAGCATTCGTACAAACATATCTTCATATGCTATTTGCATTTAAAAGTTTGAAAGGTAATTTCTGTATTTTTATTTTTCAGAACATCTTAGCCGAACCATCAAGGGCTAATGGAAATATGGTTCGCCATTCCTCATCTCCATATGTACTGTATCCACCTGATAAACCTTTCCTTAACAGTGATCTACGACGCTCCCCAAATAAACCAACACTAGCCTATCCAGAAAGCAACAGCAGAGGTAGTAGTCTAGCACAATAGATGTTTTTTTGTGTTTGTGTTTACCCACGGCTTAAAAATTCTTAATTGTGTCTTCCATTTATTTTTAAATTTAAAGGAAGAGAGTATATATTTCCCCTTTCCTGTTTTTAACCTCATCAAAATGTAATAATGCCTTTTTAAATTTGTTTCTTGACTGGTTGTTAAACATTGTAATTCTTATTTTATTCCCTAGAAATTTGTTTTTCTCTGAACGTTTTAAAAAAAGTTTTTTTACATAGATGTAAAGATCAGAACTAGATGAACTATTGTAACAGAAGCATTAATATCTAATTCTTAGACCTTGTGTTCCTGCTAGAACTCTGTTGCTTGGTTATTTTATTTTGGCCTTTTTTTAAAAAAATAAGAACTTACTAAAACTTAACTTTTTTATTCCACAGTGGGCTTAGTTGTTTGTTTTTAGCTTTTTAAACCTATGTTAAGTTGTTTGAATGTTATGTAACTTTCGTTTTTTCTCAGAATTTGCCAGTCTTTAACTACTGTATTCTGATGAATAGCACTTTATCAGTTGTTTTATTAACCATTAAATTGATTAACATTTTCCTTATTATCATCTTTGAGACACAGTATGAGAGGGAACCCAAAAAATATACTGGAATTATCTTCTGGAGGGCAGGCTCCTTGTCATATAGGCTTCCCTGCTAGGTGAGTGTTCTAGGAACCCACCTATGTCAGTGCACCAGCTGATGGTGGTGTGAGGCACAGTGTTCAGCTTCAGTGGATTATTTATTTATTTATTTATTTTTATATTTTTTTAAAGACTCTTTCAACATGTTTGCCCATTTCCATGATGGGTGATTTAGGAGCACATCTGCCTACACCACACTGAGTGTTCAGCAGTTTTTGATCAAAGATGGCATGACCCTCATACCCCACCCTCCCTATTCACCTGAACTCACCCTGAGTGACTTTTTTTTGTTTACCTGGATGAAAACTTGCTCACAGAGAAATATTTTGCCAAGTGTGGAAGTTGTGAAACAGAAAACAGCAGAAGCACTAAAGGGCATCAAAATTGATGAGTTCATTGCATACCAGGAAAAAAAGCTATCTGTATTATAAAATATATCAATCTCCTATTTGGGTCTGTCATATTTTAGGCACTGGAAAATTTGATGAGTGAATGAATTATGTTAGTAAATGAAAAAATATGCCTTATTTTTTACTGAAGCCTCAATTTTTAAAAGATGGCAGTTTTCCCTACCTGTTGTATAGTATACATAACGTTTCATTTAAATCAGAGTTTAGGCATAATGACTCTAAATATTTAATTGATGGAGATAATATTGAAATGGTTTAAAGACACAGAATGTGGGAAACTGGCAGTATTAAGGATTATAAAATGTTAAAAATTAAAATATTGGCATAATACTAATGGAATCAGAATAAAAGGGAGTCCTGAAACTGACTTGGGCATATGTGTAAATAGTAGTTATATTCGTATATATAGGTATATGTGGGAATTTGGGATATGATAAAGTTCCCGTTTAAAGTTCTTTAATGTAAAAATATGGTTTATTTGTCTTAAAGAATTAAATGTAAAAATGTGTGAAACTATTATACTTAAGTATAAAGGGAAATAGAAAGTTTATCTAATCTCGTTTATAGAAAAATATTCCGTATACATATAAACAAAGAACTCGACAGAAAAAATTGTTTCATATAACTGTATGGAAAATCAATACATCAGTACATCAAAACTAGAATTGAGACGTAATACAGAGGGCTAGACTTTTTCTTATACAAAAATAGGTGAAGAAACTTGTAAATGATAGAGAATTGACCAATAATATTTAAACTGGTAATAGAAATGCAAAATAAAATAGCCAGAAGTCATATGTGTTCTTTAGTCAGGATGGCAGGAGAGACTTCTGGCCAAGATGGAGGTATAGGTGGATACACTGTGCCTGCTTGTACAACGAAAAGAAGGATATCAAACAAACAACTAGAACTCACAGAAAATAGAATGGTATGGATGTCCAACAACCAAGAGTTAAAAAAGAAACATTCATCCAGACCAGTAGGAGGGGCAGAGACAGGTAGCCAGGGTGGAGAGACTCAGGGCAAGGCAGCAGCTGGTGGACCAGGTGGTCCCAGATTTGTGTGTGGATAAACCAGGAGGAACAACTGGGGAGCAAGGCAGACTGCATACGCAGGGTTCCAGGGCAGGGAAATAAAACCTCAAAACCTCTGAATGATAAAACCTGTGGTTGTTGCAGTAGTGGGAGAAGTTCCCAGCGTCATAGGCGAGTTCGTTGGAGAGACCCACAAGGTCCTAGAATGTACATAAACCTACTCACCCAGGAATCAGCACCAGAAGGGCCCAATTTGCTTGTAGGTAGTAGGGGAAGTGACTAAAAGCCTGGGGAAGCCAAGCAAGAGGCATTGTTCCCCCCTCACCCATCCCCCACATACAGCTCCACAACCCAGTGACATGGGTTGCCCTGCCCTGGCAAATACCATACCTTACTATGTAACAGGCTTGCTGAGACACTGCCCCCCCCCCCTCAAAAAAAAGCCCAAATGAAAGAACAGATCAAACCTCCAGAAAAAATACAACTGAGTGATGAAGAGATAGCCAACCTATTAGATGCAGAATTCAAAACACTGGTAATCACAATGCTCACAGAAATGGTTGAGCGTGGTCACAAAATAGAGGAAAAAGTGAAGGCTATGAAATGTGAAATAAAGGAAAATGTACAAGGAGCCAACAGTGATGGGAAGGAAACCAGGACTCAAATCAATGGTTTGGAGCAGAAGGAAGAAATAAACATTCAACCAGAACAGAAGGAAGAAACAAGAATTTTAAAAAATGAGGAGAGGCCTAGGAACCTCCACAACTTTAAATGTTCCAACATGCAAATCAGGGGTGCCAGAAGGGGAAGAGGAAGAGCAAGAAATTGAAAACTTGTTTGAAAACAATGAAGGAGAATCTCCCCTATCTGGCAAAGGAAATAGACTTCTAGGAAGTCCAGGAAGCTCAGAGAGTCCCAAAGAAGTTGGACCCAAAGAGGAATGCACCAAGACACATCATAATCACATTCCCCAAGATTAAAGAGGAGAGAATCTTCAAAGCAGCAAGAGAAAAGCAGATAGTTATCTACAAAGGAATTCCTATAAGACTATCAGCTGATTTCTCAAAAGGAACCTTGTAGGCAAGAAGGGGCTGGAAAGAAGTATTCCAAGTCATGAAAGGCAAGGACCTGCATCCAAGATTACTCTGTCCAGAAGGGCAGATAAAGGGCTTTCCAGACAAGGTCAGGTTAAAGGAGTTCATCATCACCAAGCCCTTATTAAATGAAATGTTAAAGGGACTTACCTAAGAAAAAGAAGATCAAAAATATGAACAGTAAAATGACAACAAACTCAACTATCGACAACCGAACCTAAAAAAAAAACAACAACAAAAATAAATTAAGCAAACAGCCAGAGGAAGAACAGAATCACATAAATGGAGAGCGCATGGAGGTTTATCAGTGGGAAGGTGGAGGGAGTAATGGAAAAGGTACAGGGAATAAGAAGTATGAAAGGTTGGTACAAAATAGACAGGGGGACGTTAAGAATAGTATAGGAAATAAAGAAGCCAAAGAACTTATATGTATGACCCATGGACATGAACCTAAGGGGGCAAGGGATGCGGGTGGGAGGGGGTGTGCAGGGTGGAGGATAATAAAGGGGTAAAATGGGACAACTGTAATGGCATAATCAATTAACTATATTTTAAAAAATGGCAGAGATATTGTAATTGTCTGTTAGCAAAGACTTCTGATGAAAGTATAAATTGAAACAACCTATTTTGAAGATGATTTACTTTGTTTCAGGAGCCTTGAAAAATACGAATATTTTTGACCTAGTAATTTAGTTTTTCAATTTTTATGTATTGGTAATAAGGAATAAGGAAATAACCTTTTAACACAGCATAAGGGAATGTTCACAGTATCATAATGATACAGTACAGAACAAAACTTAAATAAATTTTAAGTTTTAAATAATTTTAAATAGTTTGATCTCAATCTGTTTTATACGTAAAATAAGAGATAAAAAGAAATAACTAAAATGACAGTCATTATCTCTTGGTAATAGAATTATCTGTTATTTTCTTTTTTGTAGTTTCCTGTATCTTGTATAGTGAATATTTATTACTTTTATAATTAGGAACATTTGTTGGGCAGTTACAGTGTGCTTAGATAATTTTTCCCTAAGTAATGAAAAAATAGGCATTAAAAATTCTTCCTTTTTGTGTTTGACTATTTTAACTCTGTGATTGGAATCTGCATGTGATCCTTTTATTGAAACAGAAAAGTTAGTTAATATTCTTGGGACAGTTACATGAACTTTGTGTGATTAGCTAAATATTTTTACTATTTTACAAAATTTTTCAAATGTTTTTACCATAGTAATGTGGCTTTTACTTGAGTATTTAGCACATTTCAGAAACTCAAAAGATGTCTTTAAATGGATTTTTTTAAAAAAGAATTATGTGATAATAATTAAAATTTTATCATTCCTAAAGAGTGATCCTGCCCTGTACCCACCCATTAGTTTTATAGTTTTATTTAGATCAGGTTATTATTTATAAGGGAACTTTCTTTTTACATCATTGTCTTATAGTATCTGTATTTGTATTTGGCAGCCATATTCTCTGCTCTGAAAAATCTTCAAGATAAGATTCGACGCTTAGAACTTGAAAGGATTCAGGCAGAAGAAAGTGTGAAAACCTTGTCTAGAGAAACAATTGAATATAAGAAAGTATTGGATGAACAGATACAAGAAAGGGAGAATTCAAAAAATGAGGAATCAAAGCACAATCAAGGTTTGTTTAATTAAGGAAATACTCAAAATCAGTATTGTAAAATTACTCCAAAATTGCACATTAGCATTTTCTAGTACAGTGATCCTTCACCTATTGCGGGAGTTACATTTCAGAGACCCCCGTGATGGGTGAAAATCCGCGAAGTAGTGGCGTTATATTATTTTATTAATTATATATATTTTAAGGCTTTATAAACCCCACACTCCTATAAACCTTTCCCACACTCTTATAAACACTTTATATGCTCTTAAACATGCTCTTCCAAACACTTCATATGCTCTTAAACATGCTCTTACAAACACTTCATATGCTCTTTCTATACTCTTAAACCTACGTAATTTTAACAAATAAAATTCTATATAAGTACTCACCAGTGAAGTATACAGTTGTCCCTCACTATATCGCGGTGCACTTATTGCGGCTTCACTGTATCACGGGGCTTTAAAAACCCACTATACAGTGAGGCTGCAATAAGTGGACCACGATATAGCAATGGACGACTGTAGTCAATCTTCAAATGCCACAAAACTGCATTATATACTCTGGTGTATTTTGAGGAACAAGTGCTGATGTCATGAAATAATATTTACTGACTGAATTCAAGGCAGGTTACACCAGCATATATGGAATGATTTAGTTCATCTGAAAAGACTTCCAGAACTGCTGGAAAGTGGTTATTATATATATGGTAGGCTTAATTCCTTTTAACAGCTTTTTAAAACTGTTCTACCAGTGACCTAATTTCTGCTTTTTTTTTTTTTTTTTTACCTATTCTTTTTAGAACTGACATCTCAGTTGTTAGCTGCAGAAAATAAATGTAATCTTTTAGAAAAACAATTGGAATATATGCGTAATATGATTAAGCATGCAGAAAAGGAAAGGACGTCTGTCTTGGAGAAACAGGTATAGTACCTCAGATTCGTTCTCAAGGACAGTGAGTTAATGGGAAAAATTAAAGTGACTTACAGAACTTTTTTCTCAGTGAGGACTAATGGTGCTGCTACAATTATTATTTTTTTTAAATTGCCATGACCTCCATTTTTTTAAAGGTTTTATTTTATTTATTTTTAGAGAGGGGAAGGGAGGGAGAAAGAGAAGGAGAGAAACATCAATGTGTGGGTTGCCTCCCATATGTTCCTCACTGAGGACCTGGCACACAACCCAGGTATGTGACCTGACTGGGAATTGAACCAGTGACCCTTTGGTTCGCAGCCCTCGCTCAATCCACCGAGCTACACCAGCCAGGGTATTTCTCCTTTTATCTTAAATTAACCACTGGCAATAGTACCAGTAGTTCATTTTGAAAGTCTAGTGTAAACTTTGAAAAAAAAAATGTAATTTGTTTTTTTCAATGTACCTGTGAAGGGATTTTCTTTAGGGATGACCCTCACACACATGGCCATATCCTGTACACACACACCTTTGATAGCTTCTGCTGTTGAACAGTAAACCAGTGCAAGACTGAAATTACTTGGAATTATTTATGGTGTCTGAAGATTTGATTGGCTTTCTTGTAATTTCTGTGTTTGGTAAAGTTTTACTTAAATTGGAAAACACTATATAGTGTGTTGCATGATCTTTTCAAATTACATTAACTTCTTTTAGTCTACATTATAAAAGTGTAAAAACTCTTATGTCTCTCTCTGCTTATAAAGTTTGTTTAAAGACTCACGGAAGGCAGCAGGTTTCAGGGTTTTTAATACTTTGAAAACCTGATTTTATGTTAAAGTGTAGTTAACGTTACAGTTTTGGGTGTACAAATAGTGATTTAACATTTACACCATGTAAATTACACCATTTATCACCATAAGTCTTGTTACCATCTCTCACCATACAGCTATTACAATATTGACTTTATTCCCTGTGTTGTACCAGTACACACATGTGACATGTATTTTGTGACTGTAATTTTGTACTTTTTAAATCCCCTTCACCTTATTTCATTCATTCCCCCTACCCCCTCCTTTCTGGCATCCATTAGTTTGTTCTCTATGTCAATGACTGTTTTTGTTTTATTCATTTGTTTTGTGTTTTCCTTTTAGATTTCATGTATGAGTGAAGTTGTGCAGTATTTATCTCTTTATTTAGCATACTACCCTTTAGGTCCATTTATATGATCACAAATGGCAATATTTTATTCTTTTTATGGCTGAGTAATACTCCATTTTTGTGTGTGTCTCTTTTATTCAGTTCATCTTTTGATGGACAGCTAGGTTATTTCCATATTTTGGCTATTGTAAATGATGCAGCAATGAACATAGAGGTGCATGTATCTTTTGAATTAGTGTTTTCATTTTAGGGCTCTTATTTCTCCACATCCTTACTACCATTTGTTATTTGTTGTTTTTTTGATACTACCATTCTGACAGATGTGAGGTGATAATTCACTTTGGTTTTCATTTGTAATTCCCTAATAATTACTACTGTTAAGCATCTTTGCAGATGTCTCTAGATAAAGTATGTCTTCTTTGAAGAAATGTCCATTTAGATCCTCTGCCCTTTTTTAAATAGGACTATGGGTGGGGTTTTTTGTTTGTTTTTGTCTTGTTTTTCTTTTCTTATGCAGAGTTTTATGATTTCTTTGAATATTTTAGATACTCTTACTGGTTATATACTTTGCAAATATCTTTTGCCATTCAGTTCTTTTGTTGTTGTGTTGATTATTTCATTCGCTATGCAAAGGATTTTTAGTTTGATGTAATCTCATTTGGTTAGTTTTTCTTTTTTTGCCTTTGCCTGAGGAGTCATTAAAAAAAAATACTGCTAAAACCAATGTCAAAGAGTTTACTGCCTATGTTTTTTTTTTTTTTTTTTTTTTCCCAGGAGATCTATGGTTTCAGGGCTTATATGTAAGTCTTTAATCGTTAAGGTTGCTTTACTTTGACTCTGCTGGGTCTTCTGTGATTTTATATAAATTTTAGGATTATTTGTTCTAGTTCTGTGGAAAATGCCATTGGTATTTTGAGAAGGATTACATTGAATCTGTAGATTGCTTGGATAGTATGGACTTTTTAATGATACTAATTTTTTAAAACATGAACATGGTATATCCCTGCATTTATTTCTGTCTTCAGCTTCTTTCATTAATGTCTTACACTTTTCAGAGTACAGGTCTTTTACCTCCTTGGTTAAATTTATTGCTAGATATCTTATTCTTAATTTCTTTCTGATAGTTTGTTATTTGTGCACAGAAACACAAGTGATTCATGAATATTAATTTTGTGTCCTGCAACTTGACTGAATTTATTTATTAGTTAATGCTTTTTTGGTGGAGTCTTTAGAATTCTTTTTACATGTTAATGTATGTCTATATGGTTGAGGATTTTGCATCTATTTTCATCTGGGGTATTAGCATATAACTTTTTAAATATGACTTTAGTGTTGGTATTAGGGTAATGCTAACCTCATAGAAAGAGTTTGGAAGCATTTCTTTCTGTGTATTTTGGAGTAGTTCAAGAAGGACAGTTCTTATTTGAAAACTTGATAGAATTTATCTGTGAAGCCTTCTGGTCCTGGAATTTGTTGCTGGGAGTTTTTTGATTACTGGTTCAATTTCATTACTAGTAAATGGTCAGTTTGGATTTTCTGTTTTTTCCTCTTTTACTCTTGGAAGGTGTTTTTTTCTAGAAATTTACCGATTTTTGGTCCAATTTTTTGATCTATAATTGTTTGTAGTATTCTCTCATGATCTTTGTATTTCTGTGGTATCAGTTTTCACTTCTGTTTAATTTCTGATTTTATTTGGACCATTTCTCTCTCTCTTTTTTTAAGTATGGCTAAAGGTTTGTCAATTTCATTTATCTTTTCAAAGAACCGGTTTCATTGATCTTTACTATTGCTTTTTTAACTTTTTCACTTATTTCTGTTCAGACCTTTATTATTTTCTTTCTTCTAACTTTGAACTTTGTTTTTTCTTTTTCTATTATCTTTAGGTGTAAAGTTAGATTGTTGATGTGGGATTTTTCTTGTCTTAAGGTAGACTTGTATCACTGGGCACTTTTCTCTTAGAACTGCTTTTGTTGCTTTCCATAGATTTTGAAAAGTTATGTTTTCATTGTCATTTGTTTCGAGGTATTTTTTTAATTTCCTTTCTTTAATTTCTCCTTGACCTACTGATTGTTTAGAAGCATATTTAGTCTCAAGTGTTTGTGTTTCTTGCAATTTTCTTTTTGTAATTGATTTGTAGTTTTATATTGCTGTAGTTGGAAAAGATGCTTGATATGATGTCAGTGTTCTTGAATTTATTGAGACTTTGTGTGTGTGCTAACATGTGGTCTATCCTGGAGAATGTACATGTGCACTTGTAAAGAATGTGTATTCTGCAGTTTTAGGATGAAGTGTACTGTATATATCTAGTAAGTCCATATCATTTAAGGTGTCCTTTAGGCCTATGCTTTATTTAGTTTCGGTCTCTATGATGTATTCATTGATGAAAATAGATGGTTAATATTCCCTATTTCTGTCAGTTTTTTCCCTTTATGTCTGTTAATTTTTTTTATATATTTAAGTTGTCCTATATTAGGTACATAAATATTTATGATTGTTACAAACTTTTTTGGAGCATTATGTAACATCCTCTGTCTTTCATTACAGTCTGTTTTAATGTCTATTTTGTCTAATTAGAAGTATTGCTAACCCAGTTTTCCTTTGGTTTTCATTTGCCTAGATCCACTCCTCAAAGTCTCTGTGTGTCTTTTGTTATTTGAAATGAGTGTCTTCTATCTGGTAGGCAATCAGCCATCCTATGTCTTTTGACTGGAGCTTTTAGTCCAATGACGTCTAAAGTAATTATTGATAGGTATGTTCTCATTGCCATTTTTTTATTGTTTTCCGGTTATTTTTGTGGTTCTCTATTTCTTTACTCTTGTTCTCTTGTGGTTTGCTGGTTTTCTTTAGTGTTATGTTTCGGTTCGTGTGTGTGTGTATTTGTTGTAGGTTTTTTTTTTGGTTTTCATTTATCATGAGGTTCATATATGTTGACCTGTATATATATCAGTCTATTTTTAGTGGATAGGCTTTTAAGTTTGAATGCATTCTAAAAGTGTCACATTTTTACTCCCTCCACATGTTTTATCTTTTTACATCATATTTTAGATCTTTTTGTTCTGTGTATCTCCTTACTACTTAATTGCAGTTATAATTGGTTTTACTGTTTTTATTTTAACCTTTCTACTAGCTGTTTAGGTGGTTTATCCACTGCTTTTTTATATATTGCCTTTGCCAGTTAGGTTTGTGTTTTGTTTATTTTCTTATTTCTGATTATGGCCTTTTTCTCTATTCTCCCAAGTTCTCTGAGCATTTTTATCACCATTACTTTGATTTTTTTCCAGATAAATTAACTTACCCGTATGTCATAGGGTTTTTGGGGGAGAGGGTTGATTTCACTCTTTTATTTGGAACATAGCCCTCAGTCTCCTCGTTTTGTTGGCCACACTGTGTTCACTTCTATGAAGTAGGTAGAACAGCTACCTCTCCCAGTCTTGAAGGAGTGGCCTTTTATTTTATAGGGACAACCCCTATTTAGACTGTGCATGTCAGTGGCTTTGGCAAGCTGGCTAGAGATGGAGTGGACATGGCCAACATGTCTGGAGGCCACTCTGATGGGAGGCTGTTTAGAGCTGGGGCAGGAATGGGCTAAGGTATCCTGTAGTTTGTGTTTCCACGTCCCTTCTGGTGGGTGGCAAGCTGGAGTTGGGTGGGCTTTTGAGGTATCCTGGTGCCCTGAGCTCCAGAACCACTTGATAGGGCATCTGACTATAGGTGGAGGGCTGTTATCATCTACAGGTCCTCGGTAAGCCGGGGTGGCTTTCTAGGCTGGTTGGAGTGTTTAGCCCAAGCTCCAACCCATGCTACCCAGGTGGAGGGGGAATATAAATTGTGGCCTCTTTTTTTTTGTTGTTTTGTTTTGTTTTGGTTTGGTTTTTTGTTACCTGGCATGAGCTACAAAGCAGTCTGCACATGGCTGCTACTTTTGCTGGGCTTGGAGATACCTGAGAAAGGCCAAGCCGCAAACCAAGGCCGGATAGTTTTGGGCATGGGGCCACTTTTTAGGAAAGTCCACAGCTTCAGCCAGGCAGGCTGTTTATATGGAAAAGTCACTGGAAAGGGCTTTAGTAGGCCTGCAAGTTGGGTGAGGCAGGGCTTCAGGGCATCACCAGGGCAGTTTGAACAGTGCTGAACAGGTAAATGGAACTCAGATATGGTACACACCTGCCAGCTCTGTGAGGCAGGTATCCTCAAAGAAACAGTGGCCTCTGCCAACTCTTCTATCTGAGAAAAACTGCCCACTCCCGCAGTTCTTGCCCCGATACCAGGCAATTCAGTTCCTCTCCATATGTCCCTTGTTCCTTTTGAGTTGCTGTGCCAGGGCTGGCGCTCAGAGAGAGTGAATGTGAGTAAGTCCATGTTCTGGCCCTTTAAAAGGAATGCCTGGGACCCCAGACGCACTTTGTCTGACTAGCCTCACTATCCACTGGATTTTACAACCAAAGTTGTATAGATGGCTATCTTCCTTTCACTGGAACCCTGGTCTAGGGGGAGCCTAGTGTGAGGATGGGATATCTTCCTCCTTAGGGTGGACCTCAACAAATGAGATATCTCTCCCAATTTTTATCTGCCAAATGTGAGTGTGGGACCAGCGAATCTGCATCTCCACCCCTCCTACCAGTCTTCATGTGACTTCCTTAAATCTCTATTTGTAGGACTTCCATTCAGCTATATTTCAGGGGTTTGAATGATGGTTGTTTGTAGCATAGTTGTAATTTTTAACATTTTTTTCTATTGTTGTTCAAGTACAGTTTTCTGCCTTTTCCCCCCAGCCCTGGCTACTTCCCCCCCATTTCCAAACCCCCCTTGTTATTTATTGTCCATGTGTCCTTTATCATTGTTCCTGCAAGCCCTTTACCGTTTTCCCCTATAATTCCCTCCCCTCTCCCTTCTGGTCACTGTCAGCCTGTTCTCAATTTCAGTGTCTTTGGTTATATTTTGCTTACTTGTTTGTTTTGTTGTTTAGGTTCCTGTTAAAGGTGAGATCACATGGTACTTGTCTTTCACCACCTGACGTATTTCAGTTGGCATAATGCTTTCCAGTTCCATCCATGTTGTCACAAAGGGTTGGAGCTCCTTCTTTCTTTCTGCTGCATAGAATTGCACTGTGTAAATGTACCATAGTTTTTTGATCCATTCATTTACTGATGGGCACTTAGGTTGCTTCCAGCAGTTGGCTGATGTAAATTGTGCTGCTATGAACATTGGGGTACATAGGCTCTTTTGGATTGGTGTTTCAGGATTCTTAGGATATAATCCTAGTAGTGGAATTGCTGGGTCAAAAAGCAGTTCCATTTTTAGTTTTTTGAGGAAATTCCATACTGTTTTCCATAGTGGTTGTATCAGTCTGCAATCCCACCAACAATGCACTAAGGTTCCCTTTTCTCCGCAACCTCTCCAACACTTGATTGTTGCTTTGTTTGTGGTGACCATTCCCAGTGGTGTGAAGTGGTATTTCATTGTGGTTTTAATTTGCATCTCTCTGATAGCTAGTGATACTGAGCATGTTTTCATATTCCTCTAGACCCTCTGCATGTCCTCCTTGGAGAAGTGTCTATTCAAGTCCTTTGCCCATTTTTTAATTGGGTTGCTTGTCTTAGAGTGGAGTCGTGTGAGTTCTTTATTTTGGAGAACAAACTTGTCTCAGGTGTCATTGGCAAATACGTTTTCCCATACAGTTGGTTCTCTTTTCATTTTAATACTTTTTTCTTTACCCGTGCAGAAGCTTTTTATTTTGATGAGATCCCATTTGTTTATTCTTTCCTTTATGTCTCTTGCTCTAGGGGACATATCAGTGAAAATATTGTTGCATGGAATATTTGAGATTTTCCTGCCTATGTTCTCCTCTAGGACTTTAAGTAGTGTCACAACTTATATTTAAATCTTTTATTCACCTTGAATTTATTTTTGTGTATGGTATAAGTTGGTGGTCAAATTTCATTTTTTTGCATGTAGCTGTCCAGCTCTCCCAACATCATTTGTTGAAGAGGCTATTTTTACTCCATTTTATGTTGCTGCCCCCTTTGTCGAATATTAATTGACTGTAGAGACTTGGGTTTATTTCTGGGCTCTCTGTTCTGTTCCATTGGTCTATGTGTCTGTTCTTACGCCGGTACCAGGCTGTTTTGATTACAGTGGCCTTGTAATACAGTTGGATACCAGGTATTGTGATTCAGCCTACTTTGCTCTTCTTTCTTAAAATTGCTGCAGCTATTTGGGGTCATTTATGGTTTCATACAAATATTTAAAGTGTTTGTTCTGTACCTTTGAAATATGCCATTGGTACTTTAATAGGGATTGTGTTGAATCTATAAATTGCTTTGGGTAGTATTGACATTTTGATGATGTTAATTCTTCCGATCCATGAACAGCGTATATGTTTCCATTTGTTTGTGTCTTCTTTAATTTCTTTTTTCAATGTTATGTAGTTTTCTAAGTACAGATCTTTTACCTCCATGGTTAGTTTTATTCCTAGATATTTTATTTTTCTTGTTGCTATGTCAAATGGGATTTTTTTTACTGATTTCTGCTTCTGGTGTTTCATTGTTGGTATACAAAAATGCCTTTGCTTTCTGTATATTGACTTTGTATCCCGCTGTTTGGCCAAATTCATTTATTAGGTCGAGCAGTTTTTTTGGCAAAGTCTACAGGATTTTCTGTGTACACTATCATGTAATCTGGAAACAATGACAGTTTTGTTTTCTCTTTTCCAATTTGGATGCCTTCTATTTCCTTTTCTTGTCTGATTGCTGTGGCTAGGACTTCCAATACTGTGTTGAATAGAAGTGGTGAAGGTGGACAACCTGTCTTGTTCCTGATCTTAGTGGAAAAGGTTTTAGTTTTTGCCCATTGAGTATGATGTTGGCTGTAGGTCTCACATATATGGCCTTGATTATGTTGAGGAATGCTCCCTCTATTCCCACTTTGCTGAGTGTTTTTTATCATAAATGGGTGCTGTACCTTATCAAGTGCTTTTTCCACATCTATTGATATGATCATGTGATTTTTGTCTTTGCTTTTGTTTATGTGGAGTATTACATTTATTGCTTTGTGAATATTGTACTATCCTTGCATCCTTGGGATGAATCCCACTTGGTCATGGTGTATGAGCATTTAATGTATTGCTGGATGCAGTTTGCCAATATTTTGTTGAGGATTTTAGTGTCTTATGTTCATCAGTGATAATGGCCTGAAGTTTTCTTTCTTTGTTGTGTCTTTATCTGGTTTTGGGAAAGAGTTTGGGAATCTTCCATCTTCTTGGATTTTTTGGAATAGTCTGTGAAGGACAGGGGTTAGTTCTTCCTTAAATGCTTTATAGAATTCTCCTGTGAAACTGGTCCAGGGCTTTTGTGTGTCAGGAGTTTTTTGATAACTGGTTCAATTTCGTCTGCTGTTATTGGTCTGTTCAGGCTTTCTCCTTCTTCATTGAGTTTTGGAAGATTGTATTTTTCTAGAAACTAGTCCATTTCACCTAGGTTTTCAAATTTCTTGGCATGTAGTTCTTTGTAGTAATTTCTTACAATCCTTTGTATTTCTGTGTTATCAGCTGTAATCTCTCTTTCATTTCTGATTGTGTTTATTTGGGTCCTCTCTCTTTTTTCTAGATGAGTCTGCTTAAAGGCTTGTCGATTTTGTCTGTCTTTTCAAAGAACCAGCTCTTGGATTTAATTATCCTTAGAATTGTGCTTTTAGTTTCTATGTCATTTAATTCTGCTCTGATCTTGGTTATTTCCTT